>JAQFZC010000563.1:0-46725 GCA_034695205.1 Dicyrtoma fusca
ATTTTTTCATCGTCCAGCATTTTTGGGAACATTTTTTCCGGGAACATTTTTTCCGGGAACATTTATTCCTACAACCCAACAAAACATGCCGAGATTGCGATTGACGGAAACATTATTTCTCTATCTTTTTTCTCTGTAGAATACAAGAAATTCTAAGCGTGACAAAAGATATTTTAAGATGATTAAAGGATGTCCCTATATTTATCTGTGTACACAGCTAAGCTATGCTATTTGGTTCTAGAGTTTACTGTTGCCTCTTCTTGTCGGGCTAACATTACTGATAAGCTAGTAGGGAAATCGACATCGTAATGATTGGATGGGATGTGTGTACATTAGTGTGCATCAAAGCATGATACTGATAATGTGGCTTGTCGTCGGGACAATTATTAGACATCACAGAGCAGAAAAGAAAATGGAGGAAAAAAAATGAATCTCGGTTGTTTCAGATTCAGATTTCAAGAGGTGGACCACTGATTTTTTTTTTAGTATTTATTTTTTTATGCGGATGACGGGATTAGAACATCTCGGAGAATCTCAGCTCAATTTAAAAGTCTACAGTCTGAAGTGATGAGCTCTTTTGTAGTGCATCCTTGTTAAATGATGGTTGATACCGGGTTCGTTACAATACAATGTTATTTGAGCTCAAGCTGAAGCAGCAACTGACTCACTGAATGAAGGGGAAAAATCTAAAATGGATGGTAGTGGTGGTGTTTGTCAGTCAGTTAAGTATTTTTTTCCTAACAAGCCTAGTAGAAAAGGAATGCCTTTTTTTCCTTGAATAAATAAAGAATGAATAAATAACTTTTTTTGTTCAAGTAGCTAGTTGGAACTTGGGAGTGAGGACGTACAAGGTAGAAAATTTTCTCTCTCTCTCTCCAATGGAATAATGTCCAGTGATCTGAAGATACAACCAAGATTTTGTTTACCGCATCAGTATTGATGGTATGGGATTTGAAGAAATGCCTGTACATACCTACATGCACTGTAGACATTTCTTGAATGCTCAATTATGTGTTTTGTATTGCGTAAGGCTCATGCTGGAAGCCGTAAAATTAACTGAGCATCAGTATTTAAGGTACTACCTCTAGGTAGGTTGGTAGGTATAGGTCTATAGGTAGGTAGGTAATAGTAGGTATACTCTCTGGTCTTCCAGGGGTGAGACAAAGGGGGTATTGAGATAAAGATTCTAATTCAAATGTAAACATTGGGTATAGCAGAGAGGTCTTTCTGGGACTGGTATGGTGTAATAGAAGGAAGATAGAAGGGAATTGAGCTAAACAAAAAGAGTGTCTGGACGTAAGCAATTGGAGAAATAAAATTATTTTTTATCATTTTCCTTCCTTAGAAAGGTCTAGTAACGTGTTGTTAACCGACAACGAAAAAAAAACGTTTTAAGTTTAGTCTTACTCGTAAAGTTGTGGTGTGGTGTGCCATGGAGTAGGTATATTAGGTACGTACCTTACCTAGAGTACATAGTTACAGAAACCCAGACAAAAGAGGTTTAAAAGTTTCACTGAATTTTTGATTGTACTTAATAGAAAAGAAAAAATTCTGTTGAATACCCACACGTCTGCGTATACCTCCTCGCATTTTATTTTATAGAATAGTACCTTCTCCCTACTTGTCACTTATGATGTGGTTAGTAATAATTTTTTCCCCCTCAAGGTTGGTCGGTAAAAGAGAAATTAGGGCAGGATGATGTGGAGGATTTTTGTGGTGACTTTTAACCTAACGAGAAGAGCGGCTCAATAATCCAGGTGAATGAGAGTTGAATGGAAGCCAAAAACCAAAGCTAAGTCAAGTCAATGCAAAGATGATTGGGATTGGGAATTTGAATTGTTTTGTGAATGACTGAGCGAAGGTACAAGTACGTGAGGAGTACTAGGATGATTAAAGAAAGTCCTTTTTCCTCTCCGTTGGTTCCATTGAAACGTTCAGAAATATTGTCAAGACTAAAGCCTCCTTGTTTCGAACTTGAGCTCTTCATTGTTTAGATTTTACACATTTCTTGAAAACCCTGAGGATTTACAGCTCCAAATTTAGCGGCCTCGTCTTAGTCACGCTATAAGTGTATCTGTAGGGAACATTTGGTCTAAAAATGGGAATTTGTAAATACAGAGACAGAGAGGCAAAGGCGATGCTAATTTAACTCTTTACTGAATAAATAACTACAAAGGGGGGAGATCGGAGATGGTTGACAGGGCCGTCTCTGCATAGCTGTCATTTCCTTTGCTTCGTCTACTGAAGGATTTAAAACGTATCCGCTCATCCTGTAATTTAGTTGATGTTGATGGCTTTTATGGCTCATTGTGAATTTTAACTGATTGTTTTATGTACAGGATCGTTTGTAGAGATCCCTTCAATCCGCACTCTAATGTCTCTTAAAACGTGTAGCATAATGACGTTCCTTCCTGCACCCATTTACTGCCCTCCTCTTAGAAGCATGTTCAAGAGTCAACGACAAACCACTTTAACTACAGAACTGCACTACAGAATGATTAATTCACACAAGTTCCTACAAATATGCGTTCAAAGTCAGTATAACGATTCCTGTTCCTGTATTTGTTTATATAGGTAATAATACATAGCCAAGCCGAGTTTGTTCCTGTTTACATACTTTATCGAGGGACTTACTTATTTACATAGATGATATGATTGCAAGGTGGGGATTGAATGATAAATGCATAGAGGATCGTACGTACTGATAATATGAGCTTCAACTTGAGCCACGCAGCAGTGCCTTGGAAGTATTTGTAGATACTAAAGAACGCGATTGCTGGGGACGGAAGGTCGTATTTGCTGTAAGTTGTAGGAAGAGAGATAGCGTTGGAGGATCTACAGAAACGAAGGGAAACTTGATGAATTGCAGTAAGAAGTCTAAAGGATCATATAAGAAAGGAAGAATAATGCAAGCCTACATTCAGGGAGCATTTTACGCTGTCGTTTGTGAAGAGAGAGAGGGGACGTCGGACGAATTGCCGGGGCTCATTGATGACTGGCTTGAAGAAGCTATAATTTTGTCACATTCCAAGATTCCAGAAGAAAAAGGGCCTACTCGGAAATGCAGTACCTACTAGTTAAACTTTAAACTTGTCTCTGGTGGGTCGTTGTCGGGGAGTTGACTTGGAATAACTTTTCCTATCCTATATGTATATTCTCCTTCCGTCCGTGGCTCCTAAGTTTCTGAGGCTCCAATTTTAGTTTTCTTGTTGTAGGGACTGTTACTGCGCTTTTATGTGTATTCCCCGGGTTACTTTTGTACGTATCGTAGACGTTTGAGAGGACAGGACGGCTTCGTTTTTCGCTTTTCTACATTTTCCTCAGAGGACCACGTCGACGACATTCTTGCCTACTCCGGTCCTTCCTGGATAACAATAAGATGTACGACGTAGGTAGGTAGGTACCTACGATAAGATACTTGGAGAGATGAGGGTTAGATGAACTGCTGGTTTATGTAATGTGAGTGTAGGGATGTATGTAAGTACATAGAATGGGAAGAGGCAGAACATTGAGGAACAATATCCAGAACCAACGCGTTGATACATATGAAAACAATCATGCGTACTCTGACAGCTAAAAGATACTGCCACGGTTTCCCTATAAATAAGCTTACAGTGTGTATACTGACTATTAGTGAGGATATGAAGTCGATGTCAAATCCCGGTGGATCCTACGGATGTAAGTACCGCAGTCCTATAACAAAAATATAACAATGGAAATGAGACGGGAGTCTAAGGGTATACATAGCTCGTTACGTATCTTCGTAGTTGTTTAATTATGAAAAACTTCTATGTATATGTATCTAAGCACATTGTGTATAATGGACAATCGGTGAAGGTATATAGATGCTGTCTCTAGAGATCCCTTGAAAGTCAGTTGAACAAAACAACAACGTTCGGGAAGGGGTACACTTTCCTTTGACTTGGATATTGCTCTTGTACTGTTACGGTGCAGGCAGTGCAGGGAAGGGTAGGTGTGTGTGTGTGTGTGTGTGGGGCTGCCTTCAGCTTATTTTCAAAGATTTTTTCCAGACTACTCGCTCGAGGCAGTAAGTCTTGTTAGTTGTCAGGATTATTCAAAGTGAAGCTTGAGACGCTGCTTGTGCTGCTGCTGCTGCTAGTGATGGTGGTGCTCCATGAAGATGCTTCCTTGCGTAGATATCTCTCATACTCCCTTGCAATAATGGAAAGCTAGTGTTGAAGAAAATGACTGGGAACAAAAAGAAAATCTATTGACTGCATGCGTTGGCGTTGTTTGGTGTGCTGCTGGGACACATCTTGAGTTTCATCATCAACATCAAGCACATGCAGTAGCTGGAAAGATTCTCTCTCCTTCTCTGTAGTACGGAGTACGGACGACGGGCGTTGGGTCTCTTTTTTTTTCCTTCCCTTTTCCCTTGGGTATACTTAGCTCGGGCTGTTATTGCCAGTCAGTCAGTCAGGCTTATTGCTTCCTCTGACTTATTCTTACCTGAACTATATCTGTAGCA
Source organism: Dicyrtoma fusca (assembly GCA_034695205.1). Lineage (NCBI taxonomy): Eukaryota > Metazoa > Arthropoda > Collembola > Symphypleona > Dicyrtomidae > Dicyrtoma > Dicyrtoma fusca. The sequence goes on from JAQFZC010000563.1 coordinate 4,490, forward strand.
GGATGGGGATGCATTCATAAACTTACATAGCTTCCTAGCCACTGCCTGTAGTATGCAAGGGGCGTTTCAGCTATGACTTGTCAGAAATGGTTTTTTCGAAATGCGTATTTAGTCTTTGTCACACTGCTTCAAGAAGCGTAAATTTTGCCTTTTTTCAAAGCTGCTTTCCAGCCTAGTTCGTATAAAATCATATTTGCAAGGCTCCTATGTAATTTAAATGACGGACCGACATACTGTACTTTCATAGGCTGTACTATACATATACGCAGAGCCGTTGCAGTGATGGTGTTATAGTGAGCTTGGATTATGTATACGGATACCCTGCCTAATGATACGCACTCACTGAGAATAGCTGGGGGCCAGGGAAGATTGAGTAAATCGAAGGTTTTACCCGGAGGCCCCGTAGAGTAGAGGTTGAATGTTCGTCCGTTTTACGTTCTGAGAGATGTGAAATGAAGCCCTTGTGACACCTTGCCCAGAACAAGAAAGAAGTGGAGAGTGAATCGAATTTTCAAATTATTATATACCAACTTGGATGGGTTTGAGTTGGGTCTTGTTTTCCAATGTATAGGTAGGAAATGGGAATATTAGATACAGATGGAGGAGATAGAGGACGTAAACTTTGACGCAGAGCTACGTGTTTAAGTGTGCAGAATAGAACTTCTTGTACTTCTGGAACACAAAGAGTCCATGGTTTGTAGTTTGTAGTAGGTAGAAGGTACTTCGTACAGTTATCTGGATGCGTAGTTGGGTTTTTCAGATCGATGCCGTATTCGACTGTTGAGAGTCCCTCTATATGTACATAATGTATAACAAGTCCATTTCCCATTTCTATCACACTCAAAATACTCAGAAGGTACGAGTGACTATGAACGGTATTCTGGAAATCATCGCATCCTCTACTGAATCAGTACTGTCTGCACACGAATGCCTATGTATGGTGATAGGCTTGGGTAAGGTTGTTTGGCCGGCTATAATGGAGTGTTAAGTTCTGGGTAACCAACACGTTGGTGGTTGTAAAGTGGAAAAGTGTAATGGGGACGTAACTAGGAGAAAAATAAAAATGTTTAAAAGGTATCGTTGGCATTCTTGGCGTTCCTGGACAAATATCTCGACAGAAAATAATGAAAATCCATTTCTCACTCTCACCCTCTACCCGTGAGGCAGGCAGGGAGGGAGGGAAGAGAGATACGATAGAAGGAAGACGGAGACTGCCTTGCTAAAAGGAAATGAGAATTGGAGTATCACTTTGTTCGGTTTTGGTACTTTGAGTCATTTATAACATAAAAGACTCAATAATCTCATCGTTGTTGATGTGAGGTGAAGAAGGTGAAGGAAATGGAATATGAAATCGATTTTGAACAAGTTTCTTCCACAATTTATGGAGGCACACTATAAGAAAAAATGTTGTTTTTTTTCTGCTCTGCTTAAGCACAAGCAAATTACATCTCTCCACGATGATTTTTAACAAAATAAATTAATGGTATGTCTTGCCCTGTCTACTGTTGTAGTTGTTTTGTCCCTACCTACCTACAATGCTCAAGTTCATGAATAAAATACACACAGTTTGCAATTGCAAAGATGGTGCTACGTATTACCCATCTGCGTCCGTATGGCTTCGCAGTTGCTCTGTTGTACAGTGGAAGCATTAAAAAGTTCAAAGTTACTGACGGCGAGGGACGTGATTTCTCTGCTGCAGTGATGATTAGAAATTGTATGAAAGAAGCAATATTGGAAATGGAAGTTCTGTTCTAATCGCATAATTGCATTATGCAGATATACCAACAAACTAACAATTACTTCCATTACAGGAGGGAAAGAATCTTTATATTATACCACACAGGGATCACCATATATTATTATATATTGTTCATCTTTTTTTGTGTGCTGAGAACTTAAAAGTACGATTTAGGGATGTGGACAAAGTTTCCAATCTTTTCAGTTATGTGCATACCAGGTACTCTACAGTTTGGGCTGGGATCGATGCGAGTAGTGTAAGGGTGTCCATTGTACATTGTTGAAAAAGGATTGTTTAACTTGAAGCCGACTGTTTTGCATTATTTTTTTTTATTGTTGCAGCGTAACTTATGGCTGGCAGATGAGTATGACCTTAGTGTACGTATAAATCCTCGCATGCACATTGTACTATGGATGGATGTGTCCGTCCATCCTTTCTGTCTGTCTGTCCGTTCTGTTCTGACTCGTAGACAGAATGGAATGGAGTAGTATTGAAAAATATCCGTCGTTGACCTCCAGTTTGCCCTGTATGACTCTATGAACTGCTGACGTCCTGTCTTCTAATGTATCTGTAATATGCAGTTGTTGTAGTTGGGACGTAGGAATTGGAAATGTGCGATGTCGATGTCAATGAGGCGGAGGATGGGATGGGAAGATGCGTTTTGACTTTTTTTTTCTTTTCCTCCAGGCTGGTGTTGGTAGTGTAGTGCTGAAGGAATAACCTAGAATTATTATATATACCTACCTTGTACCTTGGTATACTTTGTAGTATGTTGCAGCATCCCAACGTGTATTTGAAATTGTTGCATGAGTTTCTCTGCGGGTCTCTGTCCTGTGTTTGTCTTCATGAATGTAGTCATAAGAAGGATAGGATTGGATAGTGACGGGAATTTTTTTTCTTCCGACGGACGTACGTACTGACGCCGGTTGTACTTGTGTGTAAAAGAAACGTGGAAGGTGCCTCTATCGATTGTTCGAGACACAGACTTTTCTGACTTTTCGATACGTTAGTATTACAAGTTAAGAAGTGTAATGTATGGAATCGAAGATATGTCTGTCTCATAAAAAAAAACTCTTGACTGTATAAAAGTCCATAAGCTGTTCTTCTTCTGGGAAGAGACGAGAGTTGAGGAAAAAGTTGGAGTGAAGAACATGATGACACGTATAGACGGACGGACGGACGGACGGACCAAGTGTGTGCAAAAACTCATCACTTTTGATTTTTCGTCGTCTATCTCGACGTTTCCCATCTACATAGCCAATAGTAATAGTCAGTCCCAATTTCCTTTTATGTCAAAGTTCAAATTGGGTGGCCAGCCTTAGATTGGATTGAAATCCACTTTGAAAAAAAAATTTCATCACGAAACCTTTGTGCTTTTTGGTAAAGGATTTAGTAAGGAGGTACACGCACACACACGCATCCCCCATCCTTCGGCACTATTGAATGGCTTCGTGAGTGTAAAAAAAAAAGTTTGATTTTGCCAAAGTTGCCAGTCAAAAGCGGAGCTGAGTAGTTGTCTAGTATAATTATGTGTGTATTTATGTGACGGAAAAACAAATTCTCTTTCCACGAATAGCGATTGGATATTTAAAAGATGCAAATTATGTAATTTCGAATGTTATGCAGATATCCTGGTGTTTACTCTTCCTCCCATTATTGCCGAATCTGCTGAGACAGGCGTCTGAACGGAATTATAAATTCAAATTGGAGTAAGATATCTACATACTATATAGGACATGTATATAGAAGTAGAAATTATTACTGTATGTGTATAGCAGGAACTTTTTATTCGCATATAATATATGTGGAATTTTTGGAGTTAGTTTTAGTAAGCATTCCCTCTGGTATAGTTTACATACATTAGTGTTAAGATCCTACCTTTGATTTTCAAATGGATTTTGTTGATGCCGCTAAGATAATTAAATAAAAAACATAATCTTTAAATTGTATATATCTGTATGTATAACTAAACTATACTCTGACTGGATGTATGTGAAAATTGCTTTCATTACATTGCTTTGCACGCCATTCGATTAAAAAACAGTACGAAAAAAATAGGCAGGCATACAGTAGGAGGGGGAGTTGGAACGAGCATTTAATTGTTTAATTATGTTGGGCATATCAGTAGGTCTAGGTAGAAAATAAGGGCACTTTTACAAAATATCTGTTCAAAGGATATGTGAAACGTAATTACGTACGTAGGTTACTTATAATTAAATTTGTATTGTCTCTGCGCACTACTTACCTACGTACATACTATGCACACATATGCATGGATGCTCTACTGTGCGTGTGTAATAAACTGTTTACCTACATTGTTTTGCATTGAGCAATTCTATAGTTGCGTTTGTTAATTGTTATTTTGAAAATGAAAACCCTTTGTGGCTGCTACATATAATGAAAAGATGATTACGTTGGCTGGGCCTTGTTGTATTTGTTCCTTGTATTTTTTGGTGTTCAAGAAACGTAGACTGCACACAGGAATTGTGTGTGTATTTATGTATGTACTGACTTGGCAGTCTCATTCATTATTCTGTATAGTTTCTTTCTTTCTGCTTGTTCTTGTTCACTTTCGTGTTCTGTTCAAGTTGGACGCGGAAAGATTAGAATGGAATAGAAGAGTTTCTGTTTTTAGTTTCGTTGTATCGTACATTACACATTACATGGCTTGAGATGAGAACTTCTGGGGTGGTCAGTATTCAAAAAAGTGTAAAAAAGAAATATCATGAGCATCAGTTTTTAAGTGAAGCAAAAGCAAAGTCAACGCATATATTATATTAGGTAAGTCAGCTATTATATTCTAACTCTAACAGATAGGAGCCATCATCAGCATCAGACATTTGTAATGAGCTCATTGTACATACATCATGTTTTTTTATATATACATATATATATATATATAATATAATAGGTGTACTGCATAAATACATACATGAATACTGACAATGTCTGACGACTGGAAACCTTAGCATGCAATGCCATCAGGAATCAAAAAATGTAAATGACTTGGCTGGGCAACTCCTATTCAGTGTACTGCTGTACATACTATGTATATTTTCGTTGCAGACACTGATTCTGAACACTGGGAGGTTCGTACCTCGGTAGGTACATACGCATAAAATTCTCATTGTTTAGTAGGTGAAGACTAAGGCAAGGGAATCAGAATCAGGGATGTATGAAATCCCCCAAAAAAGTGATTTATATCTTTAACTGTAATGGTATACCTAGTATAAATATGCATGGTTCTTTCGCCTCGCCATTACGACGACAGTCAAAATGACAATAACAACAGCGACAATGCTGATTCATTAAATGTATGTAAATGTTTAGGTATTTTCAGTTTTCATTTCAATTCTGGCATGTCCATGAAGTGAACACCAAAGAGAGAGTCAACTAATTGCTGTCGAGATAAGTGCACACTTCCCCAAATTTGAGATTTGAAATACTTACGAACTGACGATTACGTAGGATGCTTCAGAATTCAGATGTACACAAATTACATGGCATGGCTTCGCTTCTTAATGAGTTTTCTGGTGAACCCCTACCTTGTATTTATAATTTGTGTGTACAGTAAGTCACCCACTGCAAATATATGTAGTAGTGTAGTGTAACTTTTATGTAACTTACCACGAGGCAGAATTTCATACAGGTGCCTATAGCTACTATAACTATAGCAAAGCACAGCGGTGAGAAAAAAGCCCAAAGACACGGGCAGCCTAAGGTTTGCCCCAATGTGTCGTTTATTAGTGACTTCATACCATACTGAAACGTATAATGGGGAAGTTTATCCTTCTTATGCGTACTTTATAGCTTCTGGTTTGCAAATTGAGGTAGGATGAGCAGGGAATGAAAAATGCTAATTTAATTACTACTCTGATGACTATACTAGGTTAGGCTATAGCTATAGCCAATGGAAATGGAAATGGAAACCTAGGCAGCAGTAACTTATGATTGGTTACTAACTGGCGATGTACGATTTAGATTGCTACTACATCTCACTGCCACTGAATAACTAACTCATCGCTCGTACAAAAGGTTCAGGTTTGTATAAGATTGATACTGATATAAATCCTAATTGTTAATGGAAGTGAGATGCGGTGTGGTGGGCTGTAGTATGATGTGGTGAACGTCTTTTTGGTTATCTGTCTACGATTGAGTGGGATCGACTGGTTAGCTTTGTTGCATGCGTGGTGTATGTATGGAGCATCTAATGCAGAATCTAATGTGTAATGCCATGACGTGATTACCTACCTATGTATCTATCTACTATCTATGTATGTATCTGTAATTGAGTGGAGGTTGCATGGTGGCAATGGCTCGTACTGGAAATATTGGCAAAAATTCTAAAAATCTTGAAGATGATGAAAAGATCGTGTTTGTTTGCGTTAACGTGCATGACTGGGGAAGGACGCAGAGTTGGATGGGTAGGCAGATACAGATATACCAAGACCGACATTACACTGTCGACTCTTCTCATAAATAAGTAAAACTTGTAAAGGTCTTTGAATGATGAAGTGATTCAAAAGCTCTACTCAAGGCAAGATGCTGTAAAGATTTAGGAAAAGTATCTACCTACGGATGTTCCTCTACCATACATACATATAGGTACCTTTATGTATGTAGTACCTAGGTAGGTACTTATGTCAAATAGGTATAAGTACAGGGGCCTTGTAAATATGACGTTATAGAAATTGTTTGAAAAGTGTCCATCTGTCATGTTTTGCACCTTTAAGAAACGTTAATACCACGTTTTGTCTTTTCGAAAATGTGTATGTCACGGTGTACAACTTTTCAAGATGTTATAATGTTTTGCCTTTTTTAAACAAGTAAATTCATTTTTCAAACCTCACGTCATCCGCCATGAGGTCATATTTACAAGGTTCCATACAGGTACCGATATCTGTATACCTAAGTGTATTTTCTTATTCATGAACTCCGTATTACTATGACTATTGGACTGTTGGTATTGCTAGATTGGGAGTGATGCTTATAATATTACGTGTAAGGTTCATGCCAATAATGCTACATCTACTACTATGCTATGCCCCGTTCAAGTAAGTGAAAGACGAGGAAACGAGGGAGAATGAATGAAAAAGGAAAGAAAAAGAAATGGAATCCTTAATCTTATTTTTTGTTCGTGCGTGTGTCTTGAGACTTTGCCTTGCAGACGTTAACTGTATGACTAGGCTTGGCTTTGGAGTGAGTCTCCAAGTCTCCATAGCTTACTAGTTAGCTTACTACGTGGTGTTTGACTTAGTGCTACACCGCACCGTAGCTTGGCTACATATTAAGTATATCTGAAGAGATTTGATATGTAATAAATACTGTAGCCATAGAATCTACGATTATCAGAACCTTAGAAATTCAATGGAGTGTATTTTTGAATGAAAAAAATAATAATAAAGTTTACTGGACTCCATCTTTCCGTACTCATCACGTAATACACGCGTCCCGACCCATAGTAGTAGATCATCCCACATATAAGTAGTTTATATTCTAAAGATTGGGAAGGGAAGGCCATAGGAGGATTGTGGATGGTGGAGTGGGATTTAAGATTTTTCAAAGGAAGCAGCTGCTGGCTCTCTTGCATCTCTGTGAGGTCTGAATCTGGAATTCTCACATTCATTTCACTTTATTTTCAATTCTCCGTTGAAAGGAAGGAGGTGGAATGTGAATGAATGGAGACAAGGTTTTAAATACATGCACACAATAAGAGGGAGAGACTCAAAGAAAAAGAAGTCTGAAACAGGCTAGAACTACACAGAGCCGGTGGAACCAGAACCAGAACCAGACCAGCACCATCCATCCATCCAACCAACCAACCATGGGCTATATTTTAATAGAAAAAGTATACAAACTGACAAAGTTTATAAGATAAATTTTAATGAGTCAACTGTGTGGACTTAAAGGACGAAAACGACTACGACCACGATTATGGTTAAGATACGACGACTCGTACGCACGGAGCCTCAACTTTTTCAGAAACTTGTTCTGCGGGAAAAGTGTAAGGCGTAATAAGGACAAGGTTGAATTGTGAAAGAAAATGAGATCTGGAGTACATACAGACATAATCCCTTGACGACAAAATCTTCACAACTAGTCTGTATCATTTCAAATTTCATTTTTAATGCTACTGGGACTGGGGGCTTCGCGTGCTCATATTTTGAGTGAATAACTACTACGAATGTAGGCACTACTGTAAAATTTCTTTAAGGCTCAGTGAGCCCACAATCATAAAATTAAGGAAAGGAAGTTTGGTAATAATAGAAACATTGAAAATGGGAATTGCTCGTACAGATATGCCTAATTATGCCAAAGGATTATCCGCACCATTTCCTATTGTTGAGAAACTACTCAAATCCAAATCTATGAATGGTCTTCTACTATATCATGTCTTAATTACTCTCCATTTGTCTTTATCTCCGCTGAGGATAACTGGGTCAGATATGTACTATGTGTGTAAGTATGTATCTATGAAAGGAGAGTTTTGGGATGGCAGAAGGAGCAGTAAGCAGTGTAATGTATTAAAATTAAAATGAATGATCAAGAGGTTTCTTTGAGTCTGAATAGTCTTTCAGGCAATATATTATTATGACTGAGCTTATGAATGTAATTAGACTTGATTCGATTTTTACTCTGTGATGATGCGCCGACTCATCGTCATCCGTTCTCCTTGCGTTGAGTTGGTCTCGTTCTCGTGTAGAAAGCGTTCAAATGGGAATGGTAATTTTTGAAATCCCTAATTATGAATGAGCGTTAGTTTTTCTTGTAGTTAATGATGAATGATAAGCGTTGATATGCTAATGGTGAGGTGAAAATTAGAATGAGGTGACATCCAGATGTATCCGTGGATGTAGCCTGCCTATTACTTACTAGAGTATTTGTATGCTATTTCAAGCAAAATTTCAATTCCCGCTACTGACTCATCACTTTTATTAGTGTAGGTAATACCACCCTACATATTACTAGGTACGTATTAGTACGTATATATGTATTTTTGGTCTGTAATTTGTACCCATGTAGAAACTGAGATAAAATCCAAGTTTTAATTATTTATCTACGCCACTGGATTAGTAGTTACTAGTAGGGTTTCAGGACAGCCTTATCTAGAATACTATATCAGTTTCTGTATCTGCATTCTGTGTATGTATAGAGTATAGAGTATAGGCACACATTGATGATGGAAATGGATGCTGTATTTAGAGGGCGGTGTGCGTGAGAATGGTTGATTTGCTCGCGTGCTGGTTTTGCGTTTCATTAAGCCAGTGACATAAGGGGCATTAGATTCGTACTATGTACGGTGCGTTCCTAGTTCCTATGCCCCTCGTGTCTACCTTCCCTTCATTTCATTCAAAATGGAAAAGTGATATTAATTATTAAAATACTGTCATGCTAATGGACTTTGATAAAAGGATGACATAATGACTCCAATGAAGTAAACGTCTGGAGTATAACATAGAAAGCAGAAGCGGAGACGGTGAATAAAGGCATGAAATGATGAAACAAATTAGAAATGGAAGCATTTTGTTTCTCAACCATGTAAGGAAAATACCTATGTGGATTTTGCTAGTGAATTTTTAGAGCGGAACCAAAAAATGTCTGAAATACTCGCACGTGATTGTTTTAATAAAAGTAAAGCACATTATTGTGTCTTCTCCCTAATGGCTTTGGGACATTAGAAACTATCAAGAATCTCTATGAATTACACGAAGATTGTAAAATACAGAAGAAATTGCTATTTTATCTTTGAAATCAAAAGGAAGGTATGTTACAGTGGGGTACGGTTCGGTCGGGGTACTGCAGTCCCGTCGTGAGACTAGATAGTGGGGCAAAGAGTCGACCAAGCATTGCATTGTACAGTATTTTGTAATAGCAGCTATTACAATTTTTAAAAATACATGTGAAACATGTGCCTTTACTTTTTTTTTATTATTTATTCTCACTAACGCGGAGACGGCTGAATGCTACTGATGTCATACTAATATAATGTATGTGGGATGTAGAACCCTAGAACCCCGACAGTTTTTGAGAAGATCAGTATTTTCAAATTTAGAGAAACACTTTTGTTGTTGGGGTTGTGCTATGAAGGGTGTTGCATTCTGTCTGTCTTCTTGCATTAATATGGATGGCTTGCACTATGAATTTTGAGACAGCCAGTGCCAGTGTGGCTTACAGCCCTTGCCTTGACAGCATCCTGTTTGAATCAGAAGTGTAAGGTACCTTTGTTACATTGCTATTATAAATGATGGATATTATTTGCATGCGGCGTTGCTGGACATGGTTAATTATGTATGCATGCGGGTACATAATAATAATTGTGTATACCTATGCGCTATCAGGTCAGAATCAGACAGATAGTGTGAAGTAGTGACAGTCGCTAACGGTAACGGTCCGCAGATTTTCATAATAATTGTGTAGGAGATTGATATCTGTCTGGTGTTGTGTTGTGATTCTACGGCTCTTGGTGATTCATACACGTTCCGCTTTAGGTTGCTAAGCAGTAAGGTGTGTACGGTAGACAGTAGAGCAAATTATCATATTGTTCATAGAATTGCTTGGAACAAACAGATGGAAAAATGATTATCCGTATTTAATCTAGGAATTCGAAAGGGCTCCAGTCACCAGTACCAGAGCCAGTGTGGGTAGTAGGTTATCTCTTTTGATATGCATTAATAATAATATCTGTAGCGGTGGTTGGCACGGGCATTATTGATGCGGTACAATGAAACTATTGTGTAGTTTATTGTGGACAAATTTATGGGAAGGTGAGTGAGGGAGTTTTAATATTGTGGAGGGAGCAGTTCTTTTGTATAGGTACATACCTATGTGTATCTGGTATGTGCCCTATCTCTATTCTGAATCGTCTCGTCGGAACTCGGAATGGCTTGGATCGGATTGGATTGGATCAAATGTGTCCCCAGTTTGCCATGATAATGATAAGGATGATTGTAAGCGCGGGATGTTGGAGATGTGGAGAGTGGAGAGGAGAGCAGAGAGGCCTGTGTGTTTAGGGAATAGAAAAATAGAATGGAGAATGAATAAAGGACGAGGCGGAAGATAAATAATAGGATGTGCTCTCAACTTTTTCCTTCTCTCTCTCATTTCCCAGGTGCTCTGGCCTCGCTGCTGTTGTGTCTTCTGCTCATATCTGTGCAGCAGATGAGAGTCAGTGTGTAGTTATACAGATCGTATATCATTTCACCGATAGGGCAGCGAGCGGAGTGTGTTCATCAAAAACCTTCTATATGTCCCTAACTATAATTGCATACACAAATAGCTCTACAGTGCCATGGACTGGAGGCTAACGTCAACAGCAGCGTGGAGGCATTTGTCTCTGGGATGATGTAATATAATGTAGGTAACACTATACACAGCCCCATGAATTGGATGGGATTGGATCAAATGGACCACATGAGTTCTTTTTCTTTTTTGATGAGGTCGATACTTTTTTTTCAACTTTTTTTCACTTTGGATTTTAGATGAAGTAATCGAGTAATCGATATATTTTTGTAGATCTAGTTTTTGTGCGTTGAGGTCACATCTCTCCTTCGTCGTTGGTCCTCTGTCGCGGCAGGAGCAGTGCAGTGGACATCGTACACTATTCACATTTGATACTCTTGACTGCAGAAAATAATACATACGATCTTGCATACCTACAAACATTACATGCATATGGCTACTAAAGTTACGGTTACGGGTACGGTATACCCAAATCGTTAAATTGTAAACAAGCGCCTACCTACGGTAGTACGAACGTCCTTTTACAGTGATAGCTTTTAGTATAGAATTTTGGGATTTAATCGCTTGTTATATAATTTATGGTAACAGATGTAGGTTTTTCTAAGACTGCCTTGTGCAATCAAAATCAAATATCCAAGTGGACAGGAGGGTTGTGCATAGATAAAAAGCCAGTTATGATTTTTGGTTTTTGGTTTAAGGGTTTTGGTTATATAAAGTAGTCATTATGGCCTCCAATAAAAATTTACATTGTAGCGTAATGGAGGGTCATCAAATATTTTTTGATTGTGGTAGTTTTGGATTAGATATACCTATGCAGCTACCTATGTATACTTACCTATGTTATTTAGCAGGACATTTATTTGATGTATACATAGATGGTTGGGTTTTGGTTTGATGTCCTTGGATTGTGATCTTTTGAACATTTTTTTTGTTTTGTTGAAATTTGACACGTCATTTAGTGGGTTCATCGCAAATTTAATGGTTTGTTCACACTTACCGCGCTCATGTTGATACTGCTGCGTTCTATAAGGTTGTGGACTTGGACGTGGAGGGAGGGTGAGTTGTATAGACATCTTCAGTTGATCGTCTCCGTCTCTATTGTGGCCATAAGTGGGTAGGTAGGTAGTTTCATTACACTCTTGAGAGCACAAGGAAAATTGTACATTGTACTGCAATACAGATAATTGTAGCTTTTAGCTCGGTGGGTAGGTAGTTGGTACATGTTATGGGCATCGGTTTCGGTTTGGACTTGTTTCGGTTTCTTATTTTCGTTTGTTGTTTGCATGGTCATTCAGGGCCTGCTTCTAGGTACTGAGTTGAAGAAAAGCAAAAGCTATATTTCCTCGTCGAGACGCCTGGAGGGGAGTTTGAGAGTACCAAGTGATTGAGGTTCTTCGACTTAGACTAACGATAAATAATGAACCGTGGAAAGAAATCGTAGACCATGATACACCGTACTATGGAGCATCTTTATCTTAACTTTTCCCGTTTTCCCCCGTCTCCTCCTTTCAAATATGTTGATACAGAATATGTATGTGCTCCGATTTTGACCTGAAGGGCGTCTGATTAACCTTGGTCTTAGTATAGCTCACAATCAGTACATACTTGCCTTTGTACATAAATCACAGTTATACGGCTTCACTTTTTTTTTTTTTTTTACTTTTAGGAACTATATGAGCCATCTCTTTGTTAGCCATCTTTTATTAACCTTTTATATTTTTATATTGTGTATGGGTGCATGAGAGTTTCCTTATGGTTGCTCAAAGTGAAATTGCAAGGGTGCATATTTTCAATTTGTAATCGTGAAAAACTTCCTAATCGCATGTTTTTGGAAAGGATTTTCAAAAATGTAAACAACAGTTGTTTTTGTTGCTCTTGCTGTACGTAGTTTCAGCTTTAGTTTTAAGCTATTTTGTTTTGCCTCTTCTGTAAACATTTGTGTGCATGTACCTAGATTCATTTCTATTAAAGCCTATAGCGTAGTCGAAAAATTGCAGGTAGCTCGTATACATATATCGTGAACAAACAACATACACTTACGACATCCGTCATCCGTAAATCTTTGCGGGTTTTTTTCCCTGTAGAATCAGTGCAGTGTAGGTATAAATCCTCGTTAAATTCAACGTCGTACTTGTACAGTGTTCGTTACAACAAATATGTATACCCACTAGCCCAGGACGAGTAAAACCATAGGTTGTTCTGTAGTTGAGTCTGTGACGGAGTGAGTGAGTGAGTTGGTCGTCCTGGTACAGAATACATTATTTTGAAGGAGTTGGTAAGGGAATGAGCAAGTAAATACTAAATAATAAATCCTAATGGACTTATGGAAGTAAGCACACATGTTTTTGACAGAAATAGACAAGGGGGAAGGTTTTTTTTCCCTTGCCTGTATACATATGCCTAAATATATTGTGAATGAGCTCGGTACTGTGATAGCATAAGTAAGTTCCTAGGTTATTCCTATTTGCACAGGGGGAAAAAAACGTGGTGCGTGGGCGATCTACGGATCAGATCTAAAAGTAAAGGATTGTATTTACATTACCATACCATAACCATGGTGTTCTCTTCTCCAGCGGCTGTTTCAACGAACTGAGCAAGGAAAACATTTTAAGGATCGATGATGGATTCTGTTCTTTTTTTGATATTCCACGATTGTTGAACTCTCACAGTCACAGCACAGCGTTAGACATATCTCTATAATATCTTCATATCCATCATGGAATTACACCCGGCGCTGCATACAGATGAGGATTAAGCACGAAATCTTTGTGTGAGATTGTGATTGTGAGGATGTGAGCTTATTCGCGTATGCTAGCTCATATAGGTATGTTCACTGCTGCTGACAGCTATTCTCTTTTGAAACGGGAGCTGGTATAGTTTTAATGGTGACCATTTGTAGGCTTTGAATTATGCACATTTCAATCCTAGATTATCCTCATAAAAAGTGTATCTTGTCGCTTATGGTCGGAAAGTAGCATTAGCGTAGGAAATAAAATAAATGATGACCATATGGCATTTGCTGCTCATCTCAGAATCGGAAGCTTTGAGATCATACTGAGTGTCAACAGATTTTTCATACATTCATTCATACTATACTATCTATTAAACTACGTGATGGAAAGCTTTCTTCGTGTAATAGTACATACTTTTGCGGCTAACCTATATTAGAGCTACGGTAGTTCCGGATATAGAAATCCGCTATACCAATAATGCTATTACGCAAAGGAAAAAATTGCTATTACAAGAGTTTATGCTTGAAGTAAGGTAGCTGGCACGTTTTGTATTGAATAAATGGTTTCTTTTTAGCTTCCACTCCTATGTATGCATAGTGAGTGTACCAGCGTGTATACGCAACGCAGCACTCCATGACAAAGCAACGACGCTTTTGAACTGCAAAAGAGCAATTTTTTTCATTTGGTCACACAGCTGACCAAAATTGGCTGGGCAACTCATACAAAGGATTTTGGGGAGCTTAGTACAATAGCAATATACCAAATAGAACCATCCCTCATTCCATCTAAGTCCCATCTTCTGTCATGCTATCTGCACGTCTGCCTCACACTGACTGTTCAAAAAATATAATTATGTATTAGTTCATTGTGCGTACCTATATACACTATGCATGAGCATTTTGCTGCATCAGTCTGATGTGTGTAACCTATGCTCATGTCATGGAGTGAGTGGTTTGAACTGTGTACTTAAATAGTTTTCGATTAGATTGGACGAGTGAAGGAAAACAAAGGAGTATTTAAAGGGCCACTCTGCATAGCGTTGACTATTATTCTAATTCATTCCTTCGTTCATCCTGTGGTTTTCAAAAGTCCCAAAGTTTTAGTTTAAGCGTACTTAATGTACCTATGATTATACATCTTCCTATACCTATAGTTATAGGTTTTATTTCTACTTTAATCCCTGACTTGAGCATATTGTGAACGAATAGAACGAATTCACTGTTGGAGAAAACATAATTTTGTAGATCTAGTCGTCTGGGTAGGTACTGAAACCATGAATGTCGTACATTGTACGTAAATTGACTTGGCCTGGTGCTGGTACTGGTATAAGGTAGGGTTACTGTATAAAGTGGATGTTGGTCTAGTCATATTTAATCTGATCTGACTAAAACTCTGATATTTCAGCTTGAGACTTGCGTTGTTGGTTGGCTAAGTCCCCATGAGTTCTCTTGTGCGTCGAAATTGTAAATCGTAGCCGTGTGTGCGTACCTACGTTTACGGCTGAAAATTAAGGGTGTAGGTGCCATTAAGCGTAGAATTACTTTGGAAATGATGTATTATCATCTCCGGGTTTGGGTTTCGGCTCGGGCTATTTAGTATTTGGTATTAGGTGAGGGTGACTCACCCTCCTCCCATCCAATCGCCTTTCTTTAAATTGAAAAAATCATCCACTGAATCTCTCATTCTCATTTATGAGTTTCTAGTTCTGCTCGAGAGCAAATTGATGGGGTGTTTGTGTTTATTGACTGAAGTGTAAAGCTTTTAGGATAAATTAAAGCAGTCCAGAGTCGTGTTAAAAGTTAATGTAAATTCTCAAATGCCCTTGTACCTACAGTCATTATATGTACGTATATATTGGAGGTAGATGCCCGTAATTATATCAAAGTGTACATGATTCGATGAGAGAGCTACCTAACACTAACAAGACCAAGAAAAAGTGGGATCGCAGTCAAACTGGTGAGGGTGATCAGACCGTGGTTTCTTTGTTTTTAATCGTGGGGTAGGCGGAAGAAGGTGAAAACTTTCCTGGGAGACCCTAAAACCAAAAGAAGAAGAAAAAAAGCGCTGGCTTCTTGAAAATTATTGCTTGCGTTTACAAAGCATGAACTAAAAATTTAAGGGTTGGTTGGAGGTGCTCACGTAGGTTCTATATGGTATGATTACACATTAGAGTGAGGTAGCTTATGAATGATGTGGAGCGGAGACTAGGGTGACTCTACTGCCCTTTAATGTTTCCAATCTGCTTATTATTTACTTGGACAAGACCGTTTTTATGGAAATCAATACGTAATATACTACGAAGGTAGGGCCAGGCACGTCGCCTCTCATTCCGCTCCAGGCCAGACTCATTTCCCTTTCAGTTTCCTCAATGGGCTTTCATGTTCAAGGTACAAGTCCAGAGTCAGTTGGTGAATGTGGAATGTGGATGTGAAAGCGCGTGTGGGGAAGGAAACTATGACATGATGACTTTTGCGCGGCGGTCTTGGTATCTGTGGGTCTACTATTATGTGGAAGGTTAGACTGTCGACGATGAATGAGAAAGGAGGAGGACACGGGACACGACACGGCACGGCATACCGTTGAGGAAATTGCTGGATGTTGACAGCAAAATGGTATTATTACGGTTATACTTCACAATTTAATGGAATTGACACCATCTGCACCATTTTAGTCATTTTATGGTTATAATAGTGTAATCGTGGTGGGGAAGAGATGGGGGCTTTCCAACTATGACTTCGTCGTTCCAACTGTTTTTATGAAATTTCAACGGGAATACCATAACGTACTCATTTTCAAAACGTTACCATCATTATTTGATGTTTGAAAGATGCTAATTGTTTATTTTACCCCTTGTCAAAATACTTGAATCCCGATTTGTCTCCTTTTAACCTTTTCAAAACGGCATTATCTAGTTTGACATCTTTTAAAAATGATAATCAATAGTTTTGACACTTTTGAAAAATGTTAGTTATACTAGTTTTGACACTTTTGAAAAATGTTAGTTATACTAGTTTTGACACTTTTGAAAAATGTTAATTAATAGATACCTACTCGTTTTTTCTAGTGTTTTGAAATGTCAATGACCCTCTATGTTTGACCTTTTCAAATTGTTGATTTCTAGTTTTGGCTTTTTTAAAATGTAAATTACTAGTTTTGACACTCTTTGAAAATGTTGATTACTAGTTTTGGCTTTTTTAAAATGTTAATTACTAGTTTTTTTGACCTTTTTGAAAAATTAATTTGCACTAATGTGCAGTATAAAAACACTTTCCAAGCCCAAATGGTAGGACATCATATTTGCAAGTCTCCATTCGGAAACGTGTAGCCTATGTTGATGTGTACAATGTCTACCTGGGTATGCTTGTATGTATGTGTCTATCATATAATCGGAATGATAAAGGGAATTTTTGTTGCCCATTGGTAAAAATGAGCAATATGAGTAAAGATATATGGGTGGCTATTACAGGATGACATGATAGGATAGAAAATTCTCCTGAGGGAAGAGCAAAAATTGAATAACACATCACCATATCACCCATTGTATTCGGCTCGTATCGAGTCTGTAGGGATACAAAGGGTATGGGTGTGCGATTTGGCATTATTTTCATAGAAGGAATCTTGATTCAAGTTGAATGTAACAATGTTTTTTTTTATTCTCTTGCTTGCAGACCATGAAAATTGGTTTGGTTCGGATGAGATCCTGGGACCGTTGGCCATCAGTATCAAACGGGAACGAATTGAGAATGTCTCAACTCCGAATGAAACCACATCCAGTCACAATAACAACAAGGATCACTCAAGTACATCAACTGTACATCGTTTTATGTACCGACTAATTGTCCGTTCCACGGAGGTGAGTAAATAGTAAATAATAATAACAATAAATGTGAGTATATAAAGATGTTTATGTTTATTGTACTGTATTTCTCTAAATTCCTTGCGTGTGATTTGATTCCTAGGGACCCCTAGACTCCTAGTTTAAATTACATCTCGTTTTTCTTATTCTTGTTTGTAATTTGAACCACTTGACTAAAGTATATATGAAAGACAGAGAGATACAGATGATATGACTAGTAGACTATATAGCTACTAAACTAACAACACTAAACAAGGAAACCCCACGCCAATATCCTTACCCTTTATAGTCACTCTAAAATGTATGCTGATATTTGGAAAAACAATAAATTTTGACTCAAGTTGAAGCTTCTTTTGTGCTCAAGTCTTGTGAAGTAAACAGCAGCGTTACTTACGTTACAAGAATCTCTTTATTGGTTCATGTTGCCATTAGACATGCTTCTTGTTGTTATTACTGCTGATGCATAGGGCCGTTGAGTCATTATGTGTGATGAGTTGAGTTCGAGTTGAGAATTAACGGAGAGAGGATTTTATTCGTGTGAAGTTGAAGATGAAATAATAATGTGCTTACATACTACATACATACACACACACACACACACACACGCATTATTACATTTTCTTGATAGTGTCTGTAAAGCCGACGAGACTGCGAGGCACTTCAAAGGATTGAAAAGAAAGGAGACGTGTAGCATTTAGAGGGAGATGTACATAGTGGCAGATGAGGATTAAAGGCATCTTCTTGGAAGGAAGACGCAGGACTTTAATTCTCGTCTTCTTTTTCCCTTTTGATCATTTATGTAACTGAGAAAAGGAGATAGAAGACTTAGGATTGGAGTTATTCCGAGTCTGACTTGAACTGAACATTATAGTCACATTCATAGGAGTTTGTAATTTTGATGAGGGGGGAAAGATGATGAGATGAGTGGCTGACGTTGCCTTGTATTGACTGGGGAGACAATCGGATTTTCTAAAGAATGATTAGCCGTCATTGAGTGTTTCCATTTCATCGTTACATTAAATTTCAATCATATTTCTTGTATCTCCATCGTCTTCTTGTTCCTCACTCATCATTCAAGTCCATTTCCGTACTATACTTAGTTCGTAGGTTTAGAAATAGAATTATAAGCAGAATCTGCTGGGTTTCAGTCTAAGTGTTGCAGGATGTAAAGGAACAGTACACATTAAGTTGGCCCACTGCATAAAATGACGTAGGATTTTATTTTATTCGACGGAGCAGTAATAATAAAGTCAGTGGGATTTATCTGTATGCACAGATGAGAAACATCCAAGATGCAGGGAACTATAAAGTGAAGGAGAAAGCTCTCATCAGAATTGAATAAATAGTAGTATGTACATGATGTATGTAGGTGCCTACATGTTTTTCCACTGGACCATTCTGTCCTGTCTCATGGTGATTAAGCTTTATAGGATTATGAAATATGTGTACCATGGTGTGGACAATAGAAATGATACGCACGATATAAGTACCTATGAATGATTGCGTGCCTTAAATAGATCATATCCACACTCGTGCAAAATAAGCTATCTAAATTCCAGAAGCATAAAATGCTGTATCTGCATACTACGAAGGGTTCAAGGTTTATAAAGTTGGCAAACCAAGATATTTTTTAAAGCTCCCTTTTTAAACCAAATGTTTATTTTTTTCTTGTAGTAGTGCTCTATAATGTATTGCGTACTAATAGATGTAAAATTGCGAATTTCGGACGAATTTTAGTTGGCAGATATGTTGTTTTGAATCCACGTAAACAGTTTATCCTCAGTTCGTACTGGTATGGGTATACTAAAGTATTTTTAGAACTCATGATATGTATTTGTAAGTGCAAGTGGAATGATCCTAATTTAATGTGATTTGTGGCTTTGGCAGTTGAACACGTTGAGGGGAGCTATCCTGGAGGAGAGTATTCCGGGAATCAAAACCAATTCTAATAAAGGTGGCTGTCATGCCAAAGAAGTCATAGAGTTCCTTCTGCCGGAAATCCAGCTTTCATGGTAATTTATTACGATCTGTATGTACCTACGTAGGTACTTCTCTATTCTATTGTGTCTCAGTGTAATGTAATATAAGTGGGAGCATGACGTTAAGCTTGATTGGAAAACACACTCTTCTGGACTCTCGGTGACTCGGTTCGGTGTTCCTAATGTGGTGGTGGGATGACATGATCATGGAGTAACGGGAGTCTGCTCTGTCCTCATCCTAATTGTAGGGGTGTTGTTGTGCAATGAATTGAATTCCGTGGAGCTGTGAAACTTTATAGTGGGGGCTGACTGAGGAGGTCTCCTGTCCTGAGGAGGAGACGATTCATAGCCTAACCAGAACCAGAACCAGACAGTGTATTCACATTGAAGCTAACAATGTCAGGGATTATTGTTTGAACTTGCTGAAGCTGCGAGAAATGTTTTCCTATTTGCTTAATGATTGTGCTATCTATGTGTGCAAAGTGAGGGAAATGTCGGATATGACATTGTGTAGTGATTCTAATGTTTAACTATTTGCTCTTTGCTGGCTCGCCGTGCCTTTGATTTGGCGGCTTGAGATGAGATATGATAAAATAACGCAACTGTAGTGTTCCGGGTCGGATTTATATATAGTAACTATACCTAGTTGGAAGTTGGGGGAAGATGATGTTTTTGTGCTTTGGAGAACTATTGTCTTCGCTCAGCTCTTTTACTCCCTGCCTGTTAGCGTATCTGTGAAGTTGGAGTTGGATTGCATAGCGTTGGATACACACAGCTGACAGTAAATACCTACCTACTTTAGATTATGTAGACTCAAGGGAGCACGGCACATTTTTCGTATGAGGACAGAATCAAAGTTAGGAGCCTCTTTCGTCTGTACTAGTGGGTAGTAGATCTTGGAGCCGTCAAGCGTAAGGGCTTAGATTTAGACTTACTATGAGAGACAGATAAGGAATATTGATAGACTGTCATAAGTGAATGCGTCCATGTGCAGGGAGGCAGGCAGGCAGGCATCTGGATCCGAATTTTCTGGTTCCATATTTCGTAATCGTCAATCGTAAATGCCTGCGATAATAGAATAGAGAGTAAAAATCCTGAGACTCCTAGGTGCGTGCATAATTCATCTCCTCTATTCTATATTATTGTAATATATCTGTGCCAGTGGAGGTTTGATGTTAATTTTTTTTTTTCTATTTCTTTATCTGGTTGATAATGCACAGCTTGAAACTCGGGCTTCAGACATTGCCAACGGAGGACCAGCTGCTGAAATTGGATCAGCAGATCCTGACACATCGACACAAAGTGGGCATTATGTACTGTAAAGCTGGTCAGGCCACAGAAGAGGAGATGTACAATAATGACGAAGCGGGTCCGGCATTCAATGAGTTCCTCGATCTTATCGGCCAACGCGTTCGCCTCAAGGGATTCGACAAGTACACTGGCGGACTTGATAACAAAGGTAAATACATTTGCTCCACTCCTCCCCCCGTCTACCATGGACCTCTAGGTACCTAGAGTGTGCTATTGTGTATTGTGTGAGTCCTTGTTTGATTCACACTTTAGTCCACATTTTACTACACTCATCATATAATTTCCTAAACCTTTATCACTTTCCTTTCGCTCTGGCTCCAATCATGCAATGTTGTAATCGTAGAAACTTCCAGCACAGTTCAAAGCAGCATCAGCAGTACAAGTACTGCCTATATACCTATAGATACATCCCATTAATGTCTTCCTTCGTCACCCAGTACCGTTTCTTATCACACTGAAAGACTAGAGAAAATGGAATAAATTAGTTAGCGTCATCCATTTAGATTATATCCCACTTTCCTAATAGCTACGCTACAAGTCTACGTGGTAAATTGAAAACGCTTGTGTCTCCAATACATTTTAAAATAATTAAATGGAGAAGTGTTGAAGATTAGGAGGCCAAGGAAGTTTCGATATGACTGATATGGGCTGTCTCAATGAGCTTGTATTTATACAGGCATATCAGTATCAGTCGCACGTATCTTCATGTAGATTTCTTGTGTATCACTAATAACTTGCTACTTATAGCTCGTATAATATTTATTTATGCTCTGTTGGTGTTGGTATTTGTATAATTACCGTATATAGTTCACACGTTCACAGGTAGACTGACTGTAGTTGTACTACCTGCATACAAATTGTTCATCCCTACACACACATTTTATTCACATTCTTTTTTTCTTCTCTTTCTTGGGTCTCTTTCTCCGTGACGAAAAATACTAGTGTGTATTGATTGTAGTCATTGTGGAAATAGATTATGGGTAGACATTGTAGATTGTAGCTCATGTAATATGATTCAGATCCTGAGTACGCATATTTTTAAAAGTTGTGTCAAACACTTTGGAGATGAGGACGAGTTTAGGAGGCGTGGGGAGTGTCGTCTCATTGAGTGCATTCAGTGAGCACTGTATACAGTCATAGGGCAATCACTCAGTCACAGTGAAACTTATTTACAATGTTAACTTGATTGACGACGTTGAACTCTCGTACTATTTATTTTGAAGTTCTCGACGACATTCACATATTTTAAGTACCTGCCTCTCTTGGCTGCCTAGATGGCAAGCACATAAATATGTTTAGGCAGCCAGGTTCATGTCTACTTAATATAATACGAAGGAAATTGCCAGTCAGTTGACTCACACATTTTACAGACAGATAGGGAGGTAGGTACGTACCTAGGTTCCTTTAGCTGGTAGGGAATAGCAAATGGCAGAAAAGATCCAGAGTTTCCAGCCAAGTCAAGGCATCATAAACAAAACGGCCGCAGAACCTCGCTAAAATTTTTTTAGAGTCTGTCTTCTTGTGGATGTGGATATGGATCGTCATTGTCATTGTGCCATATGATTAACAGGGATGTGTGTGCTAACATGACTTGGGTTTAAATTCTACTTTGTGTACGATGAGTTGTGCTCAGGTTACAATCCTTTGAACCCGTTATAAAATACCACTGCAAATTGCAGAGAGAGAGAGATGCTTCAGTTGCATTGCATAGTAGACTGACAGCATAAAATGCACTAAATATTTTATGTCTCTACGATTTCAGTTTCTTCAGAGTTTAGAATTTGTTATGACGAGCGTAAAATGTTTCCTAATGATACGGTAAATGTTCAAGTTACATTACACCCTCTTTTTGAGTCGTAAAAAAATATTTTTGAAAAAATTGTACTGTGCATGCATAACCGTCAACCGTGCTCCCAGCCATCTTGTAAAGATGGTACTATATAGAATCTCTAGCCGGGGTAGAATCTCTGCATTAATTAGTGTTTAAGACTCGGTAGCTTTAAACTTTAAGAACAGGAGCGGCAAGACGAAAGAGGAATAGCTTCCTTGTTGAATAAAATGTGTCATTGATCGATAGTTGTAAATTGACAATTTACGAATAGGAATTTTTTGACGTGGAATAGCTGGTGGTGGTTATGGATTTCCTTTGGAAATATGGTAAATGGTCGAATTGAAATCAATGGGCCAATAAGATATGGACTTGGCTAGACAGTGCTCAATGAATTCATCATCATCTCGTTGAATAAGAGGCATTGTAAAGGGTTGAAAGATATACAACTTAAAAGAATGAGTGACAATGACAGTGACAAAATAGACCAAGGGGAGATGATACAGTGTAAAGTATGCTACGGACATGGGTTGTAAATGCATTGGGGCATTGTCTGGTGGACAAACGGTCTGTCGCCGCACGAAAAAGAAATTATCTGTACTGCGGCATGTAGGGACGCTTTACTATATAGGTATGTAGTTGGCTATATAGTAAACCTACACTTACTATTTGAATATCAGTATACATATGTATGTAGGGCTTTGTTTTTGTCTGAATTATGTCTTCTGTGTACTTACCGACTTTTATGTATGTGTTTTCTATCTCCGGAGTACTTCCCATATGTCTCATGTCTTGCTGGGATATGTACACAAGATAGTAGTTGGTCCTATTTCCTACTGCTCTGAGGATTTGGCTTGGAAACATTTCAGGACCCTTTACTAGAAGATAAAACTTAAGGCAAACTCATAAAATTAAATGAACAAGGACAATTTTTACAATACTGTTCGTCCTCACCATGACTTGTGTTCTACGGTTGTACGGGATTGTCTGTAGAACAATCCGTCTTTATTGTTTTGGGTTTGAGACTGTATTTCTTTGTGCCTACCTACATCCTTGCTGTGTGGGTGCGTAGATTCTGATTTTTATGTTAACTGACTGGCTTGTCTGTTGACTTTGGAAATTTTGAACAGTCTGAATTGTTCTTACATTTTCTACTCCAGGAAACGTGTCGCCTTCTAAGGATTAAATAATTCCAATATTTTGCGAATGAGAAGAACTGTCAAGGAGGATTTTCCCTTCATTCCAAATTATATTATAGAATGCATTTGTATTAGTTATGTGCATAAGTACCTAAGTATGTATACTGCATAAATGATATCCGGACAAAATACCCCTAGAAAGATTACCCTCAGTAATCCAATAGGACAAAATACCCTCACCCGTACCCATAGTATCTGCAAGTTTGTATGAACTAGTACTCTGTTTTTAAGCAATGGTGCACGCATTGTAGCGCATTTGAAGGATAGTTTACTACAAAGTGAGTGAGAAATCTTTGGGGAAACTAAATCATGTTGGTACATCTGTAGTCGAATTAGTATTCATTATAAACAAAATACTGTATTGCAAATGTTTGATAGATTTAATTAGCAGTGGTGTATTTTATGGCGTGTGGCTGGAAGTCGTGAGAGAAGAGAGACTTTAAAATGGCATGATGGATATAGCACTGTCATTATAATAATTGAAAAAATCAGATTACCTATGTACTTCGGTATAGGCACCTACTTTTCTATTCCTATCACTGCCTGGCATGTGACGTCTTCATCATCTGTATTGTTTCAATTTCTGCAACATTCTTATTCTTTTGGATGAATTATTCTTGAAAGTAATACAAAAAGATGATTGACAATATACAGAAAAAAGTTTGTAAATATGTAATGTACTACTAATATATTTTTTTGTTCTGACTCTTATTACAGATGACTCAACGGGCCTGTATTCAATTTACTCTCAGTATCAAGATTGTGAAATAATTTTCCATGTATCCACGCTCCTCCCATTTACATCGAACAATAGACAGCAGGTAATGTTCTCGCTTGACATGCTGACAAACTATTTTCTTTTTTTTTCTTGATTTGTAACATGCTATTGTTGTATACGTAAGATAACTTTTACCTAATCTATGAGTGTGCTCAGTGCTGGCCTAGCTATAGCAGTGCACATTGCACTAGCAATCCGTCCAATCCATGACAGCATGGTGGTGGTGGTGGTGGTGGTGCTTTATTGTATTGTATTTGTACGTTTTTTTTATTTTATATGTGAATTAATCTACATCTCTGACTTTGATGTGCCGTGTTCATTGTTACGTAATCCGTATTCCATTTCCATTCCATAGATTCCTAGTGAATGGATTGGAATTAGAGTTAGAGCCAGCGTATCGTTGATACAGTTTTTCTAAAGATTATTTTACAATGGCCGTTAAATTATTTTCAATAGCTAAGAACCTGCTGACTCCAGAGTGATACAATTAACCATTTATAGTATCTGTTTAAGGCATCTCTATTCTGGCCCGTCGGTCGTGTCATATGTGCGTTATGTGATTTTGTTTTTTGCATGGCAAAGTCAACATGCGTCGTTTACATAAAGGAACGTACATAGCTCATTGAGGCACTTAAATTATGTACCTAGGTTTGCCATTTCTGCCATTTACGACGGCCAACGGAATTTAGCAAAGACTTGTGTGTGTTTGTATTCACTTATTGCTTTGACTCCGTAACTTGTGTTTGTCTGTCTCATTACCATAATAATTATTGTTTGATTGTAACATTTGCCCGTTAAGACTTCACTTGAGTTGACTGTCTATCTCGGATCTTACCAGATCCAAAAATCAATTCTTGAAATTTCAATAGAGTAGTAACATGGCAAGGAAAACATTGTAGATTGTAGATATACATTCCTGCTAAGCGTTGAATGCCTGCCGTTAAGTAACTTGTCTATCTATGGCGATAGCTAGAAGCAGATAGTCTGTAGGTAGGTGCCTACATTGTTTTGAACGTTTGAAAATCGAATGAAAATGAACTAAGGTCAAATTTCTGAATGAATTAATGAATGTTATGACTGTAATCTTTATGCGAACGTAATGGACTAATGGCACCTAGTGTATATGTATATATACGTACATATATACCAATACATTCAATTTATTGAAATGCGTGGACGTACTATTTAGTAAATGCTATGACGTTTCAATAGTTCGATTACAGATCATGTGTTGTAGACAGATTGCAGATAGTGGATTTGCTTTTGATGATTTGCTTGATGATGTGATATTGTTGACGTTGACAACGACAGCAACATAATGTATGGGTGGGGGGGATTATATGATTATGGTCATGGACTCAGAGTGACACGATGGATGCACTCATGAGTACATTTTTTCTACAATTACAAGCAGACGTACCTACACAATTATTCATCGGGTTGGGCCAGTGGTCCCATGGTTTAATAATTCGATTTGTGAATGAAACATGTGTACATTTGTTCAAGATTTATTGACCTGACGTCAGGGCCTGCGATATTTCAGTTTTTATTATTTTTGTACATTTCTCAAGTCGTAGACGTAGCGTTGCCAGTGTTTTTAGTACGATAATACAGACCTACCTACCTACCTACTTGTTTTTCTTATGGCGAATGGAGAAGACTATAGCAAAATTTTGCAGTCCAACTTTATACGCTTAAATACAGACTCTGTTCTGTTCGTCAGACTAGCCTGCAGTCTGCAGTATTAATAGCTATTTAGCTTAATGGGTTACAGCACACTCAACGGTTGCATTTATTGCAGGGAGTAAAGTAGAAATTAACTAACAAGGTTACTTAGTAGGTTGCTAGATAGTTTTACATTATTACATATTATTATGTTGGCATGTAATGGGCAATAAAGGCCAAGTGAAATCATTGAAGGGCAGGAGCTGTGAAATGTTTGTGGGGAGACTTTTTGAATACGTTGGTTCTTTTATGTTTGAATGTGAAAATCATGAAAATTTTATATTTCAATTAAGTAGGTATGTTGTAATAGGAGTTCCGTAATTGGTTTGCATTAGTGTAAAAATTTGTATTCTTATTTTTCTGTAGTGAGAACTTCACTACATACAGTGCAGTAGTGGATAATGATAATGATGATGATAGTTAGGCTAAGCTGTTCTTGGTCGAGTTGGAATTTTAATTTTGGAGGATGTGACTATTAGTTTATACACTCTGGACTTGATGAATGTGTTGGCGTTGACTTTTGTGATGGCTGGCATGGTCGTGTGTGCCTTATGGATTGTGATGGTTTGGGAAAACCTTAGGCAGCCTGCCGCTATTTGGTTCTGTTTATGTAAAATAATTACTTTTTTTACAAGCTTTTTTGAGGGTATTGTGAGTGTACCGTAGTTAGCTTCTTCACCATTGTCTGTCGTTCCCTTCTGATGAATGGAGGATCCGTCGTCGTGGACGTGGTCGTGGGAATAAGAATGAGGCTTTTATTTGTAAATTTTCAAATTTAATTTGTCCATTCCCATCGCATCGTTAATTTGTCTTTGTGTGTCTATTGGTCTATTGTACAGTAGTTACTGTTGTTCATTTTCTTGACTGCCGTGTGGCCATTGCCATTACTTGATGTAATTTGTATCCAGTAGCACAAAATTACGTTAAGTAGATTGCATTTCATCCAAATGCATCCTGACAGTGGTTGTTTGTTCCCTATCTCGAGTGCTCGTCTCTCTACATGGCTCTCTTTTAGTTTACTGTATTATTTGCATTTGTTGGTTTGTTTGTTTGGTTAGGACCGCTTTTGATGTGCACTTGATTACCTGGTAAAGAATAATGCCGGACGATTAATGGCTTTAGAAACTTTAAATTCGTCAACTTTTCAAAAAAAGCCATTAAAAGTTTCATTATTTGATTAGTTCACATTCACACATCAACATTTCGGAGATTTTATAACTGATTTAGCGTCTGCACACACACACGCATTTCTGCTAACTGAAAGTTGATTTTTCCCTGTGCGGTAGTGTAGTGTGTGGTGAGTGGTAGGTCGTTTGCCTTTTAGTCGTTCTTGTTTTTATTAGCTCAATTTTGATGTGTGGACGGAGATTGTGACTTCAACGAGTTTGTAGAGACATGTACGCACCTCTTGGAGAGGTTGATGGTAGTAAAATTATTTCTGTTAAATTCCCCTGAGCGCTCTCCTACAAATTACGAGAGAAATTTTGTCGGGTATACCTGCACGTTGTATAAAAAGGAATTGAAGCATGGAAGCCTTTACTATGGATATAGGTATACCTACCTACTTAAATAGCTTTGGGTGAACGATGATTTAATTAGTGTTTCTATTGTTTTCGCTTTTTCTCGGTGGCTACTACATTCTAATGGATGGGAAACAACACCAACAATTGCCTTGATTATCCAAAACATGCCTTTACAATTTGACTCAAAACAACAATAACAACAACAATACTTGCAGTTGATGAGGAAAAGACACATAGGCAATGACATAGTGACAATCGTGTTTCAAGAGCCCGGAGCGCTTCCGTTCACACCGAAAAACATCCGGTCACAATTTCAACATGTATTCATCGTCGTTCGAGCCGTCAACCCTTGCTCCGAGAATACTGGCTATAGGTGAGAATAAATTTTTTTCCCTTCAAAACTATTAAATTCAATTAACCATGAAGTATATTATGTCGCGACTTTTTTTTTTTTTGTACTGCATGTTACTAATACAGTAAGTAGTAAGTACATTAAACTAATATCGCAGTAAGTACATTTTTTGAGAAGTGGGGTGGGTAAATCACACGCGTAAATGTTAGTGTAAATACTCGGGGTTGTGTTGTTGGTACCTAGTTGAGTTGTCGAGTGGCAGTAATTATTATTCATTGGCTACTGTCTTACGTTATACATTATAAGCCATAAGTAGAAAAGTTCTTGAGTTATTACTTTGCGTAGAGGAATGCTTATGTATGGATAGTTGTTGAGGTCTACTGAGAAAAAAAGTTGTAATCGCTGATGATCACAGTTTTTATGTTATCATTGTGACAGTGTGTCTATTGGCAAATGGTAAATTAAATGACAAAGACATGCCGAATTGATACTATCAAAGAATTACTGAACAATCGCAAAATAAAAACTTGTAGAAAATCCTCATTTTTCATTCTTTTGTCAGTAAGTTCCCTCAGAATCAGAATACAAGAGCTTTCAGTTAGTCTTTGCTCCGTGACTTGAACGAGCTGTCAGAATATATAGTGTTGTTACCTTGCTTACCATAAATAGCATAAATAGCCGAAAAAACCGATAAAGTAGAAGTGCATAGGATTTGGTTTAAATACAGGGTAATAATTTGTTTGTAATCTTATACCCGCCGGAGTAAAGTTCACCCAGAGCCCATTTGTTTTAAGTAACCCATAATTTGACGGAGGGGTAGCTCTCATGTTCTAAAATTATTTCACGCTTGAAACAAAGGAAGACAAAGAAAGAATTTGAATTCGGATATAAAATCACAGCAGAGTGGGGTTGCTGGCATTTTTTTTTATTCATGTTGGTATTTTGATTGTTACTAGCGTGTCGGTGAGTCGATCAAAAGAAGTTCCTTTGTTTGGACCGGCGATCCCGGAAGGTGCGAAATTCCAGAAGAATAACGAATTCGTGGATTTCCTTCTGGCTAAAGGTAAGAGGGCATTTAAAAAAAAATAAAATTAGACAGCAATTACACCAAATTATATGGTTCATGTTCGTGCTCATTGTGTCTGCTTGTGTGTGATTCCTTAATGTTTACGTTTAGTGTGTTCCAAAGGATATTTAGTCTAGGTTGAAAGTCAAGGGAGTCAGGATTTTTTTGTTTCTGTTAAAATAAAAATCTAAATCTGTACTGACGGTGTGGATGGGCGATGGGGGATTTATTATTTGTCTCCCCGTCTCCTGCAATGTCTAGTGTTGTACATAGTGTGCCTCTCATGAAAGCCCAAAGGAAGCTATGGAATTTTGTGTTGATCTTCCTTCTCTGTGGCGTAAATTACTGTGCTAAGTAATGCTCTGTAATTGTCATGTAAACACAGGGGTGTGCATACACTCGGAAATCTGTGTTTAATTAATTATTCAGTCTTGAGGGTTTTCTGTAGAAGTTGTTAATGGGAAACGGCTGGAGATGATGAATCCCTGGGGCACCATCCAAATATTTATGATGAAAGTGAAATATTATTTTACTCCAAGGGAATGAATTTAGACTGAAAGGAAAAAGGCTCAGCTTGTAGTCGACTCTGTATAGCTGGAAGATAGAAGCGTAGAGAGGAATTCCAATTCATTTCAATTTTCCAAAACCTTGTCTTTGCATTTCAAATATGGGATCTGATCATGCAAATTGAGAATTATTGTTTTGATAGAGCTCTTTGGATCGTTAGACTCCATGTACCTAGGCTTGAGGGATAAAAGACATTGTGCCAAGTGCGCCTACATGTATGATTATGTAAAATGTGAATTGATTAGCTTGATTCCATTCCATTGAAACTGACTAATGTGTGGGTGGGTTCATGATTGTTTTCTAGTAATTAATGCTGAGAACGCCACATATCGCTCTGAGAAATTCACGACAATGGCAACTCGAACAAGACAAGAGTACTTAAAGGATCTGGTTTCCAGCTACTCCTCCAACACATCTATCGATCCACGAACAAAATTCTGTAAGTAAATCCTATATTACCGTAGTAACGTGATTTTTTTTGTAGTATGACTGTTGTACACACATAAGGAAATGCTCCCCCTTATAGCTAAGCTTAGTTCTCTATTAGAGGACCAGACGCATTTTTAGGAGGCTTGAGTCTTGAGTATTAAAATTTGAGTACCACTTTTGGGTTCTCGTCAAAGATAGCCCTTTTCATTGTGCTATTGTCAAGTTGATAACTGGGAAGCTGAGCTCAGCAACACGCGAAATCTTTTCAATTCTGATCTTGAGCTTGGAAAAATTCTAAATTCTTCCTGACTACGGCCCCATTCGCATTCTTGGAAGGAGTTCATTCTCTATTGTTGGATTATGAAAAAAGATTGAAGTGGATGGTAAGTCTCCAACTGATCTCTGTTCAAGACGTCCCACTCACACAGTATGAATGAACTTCTGACTAAAACCAAGCCATTCAATTGGGATAGAAAAATGTGATACAGGAATACGAGATGGACAGACATACAAATCTGAATCTGAGATGGTTGAATTGAGATAGGATTTAAGTTATGGATATAACAGTAGCGATTGAAATCGTCATCGTAGCTCCCTTCACATGGCGTGACCTCCGCCATGGTTTGTAATGGTAATTTGGACGAGATAAAAAAAACTAAAAAAAAACTTTTTTTTGATCCCGATTTGATTAGCCATGCTTGCGTTCGGGAATAAAAAGAAGGAGATGGTGAGACCGCGTTTTAATTCGGATCCTGGTCTTCATGGCGCTCTATCTTGGGCCGTGTATTTGGATGACAATTCCTTGGATTCTAGACTTGATGCTTATCTTGCCCTCTCCGTCGATAGTCTGGTCATCATTGATTCAGGCTCAAGGGAACCTGTTTTTGCTGTCCCATGTTCTTCTATTCTTGGATGGAATACTTCCATGTGCAATAGGTAAGTGAAGTTAGCTTATACTTATGGCTGGCATACTTTATAGTAGTAAAGAATGTAGAGATTTATGTAGGCACCTACCATGTATTTTTTGGTTTTTGTAAAATTTATACACCAGCAAGTGTCGTGACTTTGGATTTGATGCAAAAAAAAATTCAATGTAGAAATCTAATCCTGAATTTGGTATTGTAATTATTGTCTCTCTAGCTTGAGAATATATTATCACCAAGGAGAGTGTGTGACACTCCATAGTAAAGAACCAGCAAATTTGGGAGAAAATGATGACTTGATGGAAATCGTGGGTCGTCTCGAAGCAGTGACAGAGGGCTGTGAAACTCAGGAATTTATTCTTCGTCGTAATGATTTAGGACAGTTGGGGTTTCATGTTCAGCAGGATGGAGTGGTCACTGAAGTTGAACCATGTGGTTTTGCAGCCAAGGCTGGACTTAAACAAGGATCTCGTTTAGTGGAAGTAAGTGTCTCTTTATCCACCACTTTGATCAGAACAGGACAAGTTGGAAAAACTGAAAAAGAAAGAGGATCCCTGAGTCAGACGTTTATATATTTCCTAGCCATTTTATAGTTTGTTTTACGATTAATTTTTTACACCACACTGTCCACTGTATTTTATTTTACTGTAATGTTTTGTGTGCATGGGCACTTACGCAAGAGCCACAGCCGTCTTTGTATACATTTTATACAGACATGGGTAATGTGATATCGTATCATGTCGTGGAGTGTATGTAGTGTTTGGTGCTGGTTGATCTGTTCATCATTAGTATCACAAACTTTTTTCAAGATTAAATTGTACTAAAGTTTCAAATACTTTTTGCAGATTATACTAGAGTCATTAGTTAGGTATAAAGTTGTAATTCAGTTTTTTTAGGATCGCAGTCTTAGATAATGTGTATTCAAGGTAGATTACGGGCTACGGGAATTTTTGACAGACGTATGTATTACCTAGGTATTTATTAACTGTAGGGTTTGACTCTTCTTGAAATTTTTTAAATATTTAAAAACAAAATCTATAGAGATATTATACATACTTCTGATTACTACACATATTAAATATTATTTGTTCGATAGATATGTAAAGTAGCGGTAGCCACATTGAACCAAGATCAAATGATTGATTTTCTCAAGACTTCTAATACTGTTATTGTTATGGTCGTTCCTTCGCTGCCGGATGGTTCACCTAGGAGGTAAGCTGTCATTTATGTCTACTGTTCCAAATTTCCAAGCATGTCAAACTGTAAATTGTTGTATTAGTTTCAGTAATTATTATTTTTGACGAGAATGAGTAGCTGCACAAAGGGCATGGTAACTATTTGTGTCTGCTGAAGTTGAAATTATGAGCTCTGCTCTGTGGCTAGTGAGCGTCAGTAATCATTTTTGGGCGTAGACTCCAATCTGCATAGATGTGAACCTAATCTTTGAATTGTATTGTGTCATACCCCTAATTGCAGAGGTTGTGATGCTAAGCGTTGTATTTATACACTGGATATGGAAGGGGAATACGAGAATTTAAACTTGAATGGCCCCACTGATGATGATACCCCTTCTCTTATTCATCATCAGTTCAAAACTCCCAACTCTAATTCATTACTTCAACCCGCAGTCCCTGGGAATCATCGGAAACGGTAAAAAGAATTGTGTTTTCGTTTCGTCTGGCACGTTTCATATTGCACTTTCATATTCTATACTATTACTATTAAACAAAGGGAACGTCTTTACATTAATTTATTATTTTCATAAAAGGAAAGAAAAATTAAAAAAAAAAAAGGTCAAGTTAAAAGAGTACATGCGAATGTTTCGAACAACTAGTTTTTCGTAACTACCTATTTACTATTGCACCGCACATACATTTAATGAACATCCGATATAATTATGTGGTAAATGATGGTAAAAAATATAGTTGACCGTACAAATTATAGTGTAATGCTTCCTTTAGTTGATAGTACAATTTTTTGTTGTTGTTATTAATATAATAATAATTATTATTAATCTTGGTGTTGGTTGACTATATACTCACAGGTATGAGCCTCGCAGTTTCTCACCGCCTCGCTCAAGCAATAGCTCAGGGTATGGGACTGGAAGTTCTAGCAAGTCTTTTTCCAGTGCCAGTGAGCCTCACTTTCCGCCTAATCCCCATGAGGTATGTAATATGATTAACATTTTAATAATAATAATAATGCTCTACATAGATAGGAAGGTTCAAAGTATAGGTATATGTACCTACGCATCATGTACTGTAGTTAATTAAGCCATTTCTGACTGCGTAACTTCACTATAGGTGTTCCTTTGCTACTAGTCTACTAAATACTAAATAGTAAAGAGTATTAAGGTCGGGAGTATAGGTTATACTAGTTTCCCATGCCAAATTTGATACGTATGTGTTATGTACTTTGCGTAGTGCTAGCTTACTTCATTTTCATGTGCTAGGTCACCAAGTTCATACGCTTTGTTTTTATTCAAACTACTAGTTCTGATTTTTTGAGCTCTCTTGCTCTGGTTTTTGTTGCTTTTTTCCCCTGCCGCATCGTCCAAGTCGAAGATGTGTTGGAAAAAGGAAGAAAGAAACCTCTTGAATTCCTAATGTGGCTTCTTTCTTTTCACGCATGGTTACGCTCGACACACATGCAAGGAATACGTAATGAGATGATTTTAATTATGTACTTTACCAATGTTAAAAGCTTACTAGGGTCTACACCATAGTATTTACATGTAGCAATAAATTAGAGCTTACATAATATTCGTAGTACGCATTTAATATTCCACATGTAGTATGTAAAGTCTACGCATATATTTGCTGCAGCTATTAAACCATTAAATGTGATGTTACTGCAATGTCAATATAGGCGTGATATTTTTTCTTTCACATCCTTCTCATATATTTTGGCATGTTTTCATTCTTCCTTCAGAAGCCGATTTGTGTTTTAGTAGCTACGTTTATTACAATAATTAATTGGAGCTTGAAAAAGGTAAAAGCCAAAAGTAATAAAAAACGTTTTTGTGGTTTAGATAATATAGACGCTGCGCTGTATGTATACGTTTAGACATGCATTACTAACTCACAAAAAAAAATGGAGGAAATCCAAGCCTATGAAAAAAAAGCATCAAAAACTTAAAAGCTTGCAAGTTTTATTAAATTGGACGGAGTTAATGGGGGGAAACGTACGATTAGCAATATTTTAAAATTAAAGTTTTGCTGTGTTGTAATACATTACATTAAAAGTAAAGATAAATGAACTGTTTCCGTAAATGCTGTAGGTATGGATTTATTCACATATATACTTCTAAAGATAAAGTTTTTTTTTTAATTCCATATGTAATATTCTCTTGATCATTAGATTATTGGATGGGAAAGTCTAAATAGCTTTCTTTAGAACGGAACCACCGATTGTGAGCAGTGGGAATTTGAAAGAATATTCTCTCATGAAGTTATCTTTGTGAAGGTTTTTTTGTACAGATATTCTAGTTTTTAAAACTTCCATTAGTTTATCCCTATCACTAATGTATCTATTTTAAATTGGATGGGCTACATTTTCGCTATTTGAGTTTTGAGACTTTGTGTAGATGGAAAGATGAGATTGGAAGAGATTGTTGTATGTAGTTTGGGGTAGTTTAGCATGTAACATCTTGATTCAATTTTTGTAAATCATATTACACCTCTTCTGTACGTATAGATAATTACATATGTGAGTGTGTGTGTGTGTGTGTGTGAAAGTTCCTTTCATTATGTTCTATTTCGAGTGCTTGGTTGTTCTTTGGTTGTTTCGAGCACTGACATTCGTTTTTTTGGTTGAATGAGTGAACGGTGAGTCGGTGAGATGATTAAGATTCATGTTGTATTGATGCGTGAACGTTTCCTCGGAATAGTATGTATTGAAAAGGAAAGGGAAGAGTGTCTGGGTATGTTGAACTCCCGGGTTGTTTTGAGGGGGAATAAAAAGAAAATGGAATAATAATTCATACTTGGGAGTTGAGACTTCGGTTGCATGCAGTGGGCTCTGAATTCTGAGTTTCTGAGCCGTCTCGTATTCATATCATGTGGCTCCTGGCTGTGTGAGATGAGACCTAATCGCATCACAAGATCGTAACAACATTGCAGATCTAAACTCTCTCCGTGTTACACTTTACTGTGTCGCTGTCCAACCTTCGAGTTTGGTGGCCTCTGGAAGCTCCATTTATTTTTCATTTAGGTTCTCATGCATGTCTTCACTCCATTAATTAAAAATATGATCTACGTGTGCTTATTTAAGGGATTCTATTTTGCTCTTCGTCCTCCACGCGAGGAGAACGTTTAACTCGATGCTCGTGAATTGTGAATTAAATGAAAATACCTAGTGGAATAAGCTTATAGGAGACACTAACTTACTCTGCTCTGTGCATAAAGTACCTATACCTATAGACAGATTTAGATTCATCTGAGCTGGAGAGAAAGAGGTTTATTCCGCATAATAGGGTACTGGTTTAAGCGTATGCAATACATTTAGAGCTTTGCTTAATGCTTACAATCTTACAATTACAATAAAATAATTACATCTCTATGTGTGAAGGGTTTTATGTTTATTTATATACAATATATATGGCTATGGATGTAATTATATATCTACTTTGTTATATGGTGATGGGGCATTGTAAGTAAAAAGTTGCATGTTTGTTCAGATGTCACTCAAAAATTGAAAGAGTGAATTGTTGGTTGGGGATTCATAGGAACTAACAAAGATCTGAAGGCAATAAAATGGCATGATTTAAATACCGTAAATTTCCGATTACTGAAGGGCCTCAAATGGTTTCCTATGAATGCATCTTAAATTAATTCAGTTTTAGGAGTAAAATCAGTGCGAAGATTTACGTTATACATAATAAAGAAAGGAATGCTGAATGCATGAACTAAGAGTTAATATGATGCGTCCTTGGTTTTCTGCAATTAGGGAGAAGCTTTAACCAGTTCATCCAGTGGGATGTCATCGACGGATGACCGATGGTATGACCTGACAGAGAATCTGGATGGGACCAACGAAAGTTGTAATGATTCACCGCCCCCTATTCCCGCACGCAACGTTAATAATCCAACAATTCCAAACAATACGACGAGTATCGTTGTTACTCAAGCACAGCAGCAGCAGCAACAGCAACATCAGCAGCCGCAGTCAATGGGCACACCAGTTTCCCGTCCCAGCAACAATAATAACAGCAACAATAGTAATATTAACATCGTTGGGAAAGGAAGTGGAGCCGGTCAGACCACTCCAACGCAGCCCTTTCAAAATCAAAATGGAACTGCCATCGTCGTGGTGAATAATATGACTACCAGCAACAACCAGAGCAACAACAATCATAACAATAGTAATAATAACAAGAATAATGGCTTGAGTCATAATAACAGTAGTGGGAACGTTGTTGTGAACGGAAGTGGACGGATGTCACAAAATCAAAATGGAGCTGGGATTTATATGACCCCACCCGGTTCAGGGGTGCCGCCCCTTGAGAAATCCTTTGTAGCCAAAAAAGAATTCTTTCAAAGAAACAATCCACATCATGGCTCCTTCCATACCAAGTTGAGTCCCAGTCGAAGTCATGACTTACTTCATTTGAAGAGTACTTATGGGATTCATCCGTCTCAACTGAAACCGTTCCCAAGCTCAACAGTTGGTTACGGTCTAGACGAGTATGGGGCATTGAGTGGGCCTACGGCCGTGGCAGTCACAGCACCAAATGGGAATTTGGCAAGGTACCATCATCGAAATAATATGATGGGAGATGCGGGCGGCGGCCTGTACCAACAAGTCAAGCAGGCCAGTAATGGATTCAACTCACCTTTGATTGAAAATACAGTCAAAGGAAAAGTTACCTACTTGACAGACTTCCCTCTGACGCACAGTCACTCCACCGAACATCTTGTCGGCTATAATAATCATACCAACGAGAGTCCGTCCCATAAGGAATTGGTTGCAATGAAAAACGAACGATTGGCTCTACTCAAATCAACTTACTTGGAGAAACATAGGGAGAGGCAGTTTGAGCGGGATAATGAATCAAATAGATCCCGATTTTCGGCACCCGCCGACAGCATCAGTGGGGAGATGAATGGTTCTTCAGAAGGTAAGTATTCGCAGTAAAAATAAACCAGTTAAACTTCTTTCCATCACGTTTTCGATTTTGTAAATCACAATCTAAAATTATACCTGCTTGCTTTCTTAAATTTAGATGACCTGAGCCTAGTGAGCAGTATTAAGCCCAGATCAGCCTCAAATCCGGGGAACGGTAGAACTTCTACGAATTCAAGTCCAAATTCTAAAATCTCATTAAGTCAGCCTCAAAACGGCGAAGTTAAAATGCGTCAGTCCCTGAGTAATAATAGTTCTACTCCCCGTCAAACTCAAAATCGTAACAGTACTTTACAAGAAGATTTAATCCGTTTGATTGCCCCTGACTTAATCCCCACCAAAGACATTGATGAGCATAGACTGTCCCTTCTGGAGAGATCTGGCCTAGGAATTGGGCAACGTCCAAGTAGCAGTGGCTCAGTCCCAATTACCAGTAATGCCTATGTTAGTTTGAAAGCACGTCCTGTTAGTTGCGGAGGTGAACCTGGTTTAAGTACAAACTACAATAGTTCTGTTGGAAAAATATTAAGTTCAACGTTAGTAGGGGTAGGTGGAGCTCCTACAAGGAATGGGGTAGGAAACGGACATGTCCTTCAGGATAGACTGTACCATGAAAGGAGTACTGTCGCTCGAAAGGCCGTTCCAGCGGAGAAAGAGGGACAATTCCAAGTCCAAGAGGATGCAGATAAGGGCATTGCGACAGTGACCGTTCCTCTCCCACTTCTTCCCGACTCTGCAGACATGGATTGGTCAACACTAGTGGACACGGCCACCAAAGCTTTTCAATGCTGTGATATTGATGTGGCGGGAGACAAAAATGTGAATGGTTCATCTAATACCACGGCCACGTCACCCCTGAAATTATCAATAAATCAAAGTACAAATAGTTCCTTGCACCAGCCTTTGACCCTTGGCCTCCTCAACAATAATAACAACAATGGGTTCCCAAGTTCCAGTTCTAATGTTTCATCCACTTGCAGTTCCACATCTCCTCATAGTATGCTTCCTTGGATCGATGAATTAAAGTCTGAGTAAGTCCTTTCTGTCTGCTCTGCTCTTTGCCATACAATTAGGGATAGGAAGACAAATTATGATTGTTGGCATTGTTATATTGTTCCGATTAAATTGACTCTGTAATTATTTTTGTGTGTTTAATAGACGCACATTCCTCATATGTCCTAAATGAAATATGTTTTGTCTTTTTGTAGCGATTCCGGTGTCCCAGTTGAGTCTGTATTCAATTTAGAAGCTCGTGTTTCTCAATTGGAGGCAGAGCTCCGAAAAGAGCAACATAGCAAGCACGTTCTGGCTGCTAAAGTAGCCAATTTACAACAAGAGAATAGGCTACTCCAAGAGCAGACTCATTCTACACAACATCAGTTCAAAAAATTTGCTGAGTGGCTTCGACACACAGGGCTTCCTGAACAACAACAACAGCAAGGACAACAAACAAGTCCCTCCAGAGACACTAAGACGAAGCCGTGAACAAATTTATTTTCGTTGGTATTAAATAATCGTAATTTAGTAGAGGGCGGGCGGCTCGACAAGAAAAGTATCAGTTTTTTTTAAAGACACAATTGTTTCGAGCTGCCTCGCATATATAAATAATTTTAAATTACACGGTAAAAATTCTAGTAATTCTTTTCCTCACTGAGTGTTCCAGTGATGTAGAAGGATGTCGTTTATATAAATAGCATTAGCCTACAGATACAATAGTACACATTTATATTTCCTGTTCTGAGCGCAATTTAAGACACTTTTTCGTTTGTAGTTAGAGTGACGCAAAAACTTAATCTTATTGTGTTCTTAATTGTTAAAAATTGTTCATAAAGCGTGTGTTACAAAAAATAAAATATTTGGCGCTCCCCCGCTTGTACAGTGTAAGGTACGGCAAAGCGTGAGATCTTAGCATACATGAGTAATTTACATCCATACAATTAATTATGAGAAGTCGAGTAAGCTTTTTATTAAAATGACTAGAAATTATGTAGTAATTAATAAATCTAAGTCGATTATTTAATCTTAGGAAAACGCATAATTCTGTATATCTTGTATTTCTAAGCATTAAGTGGATTACAATTAATAGTTATATGCCTAGATAGTTAATTCGTTCATAAGCACAATTACCTATACACATCCACCATCTCATCTCATTATATATTTCTGGAATTCACAATTCTCAAAATTATCGACCCTTAGTTGGTAGTTTGAAATTGGAGAGTTAATTTAAAAAGAAAACAAGAATTTAATAAAAAAATGGAAAACAGACATGTCATTAAACCATGTAATAATACATAAATAATTAATATACTCGATGTATAAAGTATGCCTAAGGAAACTGTAAGAAAAGAAGCTTTGAATCTATCAGTATTTTATTAGTATACTATAAATAATGGTGTTGTCCGTTCATATGAGCTCCATATTTCATATTATATTTAATTCTAAATTTCAGCATTTATTATATTGCCATTTATAAATGTATGTATCCACAAAAATAAATGTATTGTGTATAGAATTATTTCCATCATGAGAGTTGCACATTTGTGGTTTAATGTTTTTTGTACAACACAACACAACATTGTTTCAAGTTGACTTCCATCCTTTTAAAATAATTAATTAGGTATTGTAAGTTTATCCTGCAGGAAATGTTTCTGAGTCTTCGTTGTTGAATGAGTTGAAAAAAAATAGGTAAGGTAGTAGAAGTAAATTGTGATTAATTTTTCGCGTGCAATTTCTCCCTGCTAAACATTTTTAGGTTAATTATGGAGCTTTATTTTTTATTGTTTGTTTGTACTAGAATTTTGGTGAATCAATAGACAATAGATTTTAATTTTTAGCATTCTAGTTTATTATTATAACTATCTTACATTTATTGAGTTGTAAAGCATAATTAATCCAGTCAGTTACTGTAATGTCTTAGGAACCTACTTAGATGATACTTTATTAAGATACTAGTTTAATTGGGGTATAGATGGTATGGGTCACAGTTGGTTATAGGCAGAGGATTATAGTAATAGAGGGAACTGTACAGGATACCTACTATTAAAGATTCGAGTAAAGTTACTTTATACGAATAAAACTATGTATGGATTACGTAAAGGCAAAGGTACCTTGTACAAATGTAGAGGTGCTAAATTCTTACTAATTCTTTTTCTTCTTTGCCGACATCAGTCTATAGATCTTATTAATTAAAGTATCTACACAATAATTAATTAGTAATATTACTTTTTGTTTTATACTAATTTTCAAGCATACTTGTACAAGCAAAAAATGTAGGAAACTCACCCAGAGCCAGAGCACTCATTGTTACTGCTTCTTTGAGTCCGTCTTTTAACCGTAAACCATTTAAAACTCTGTCCCTATTATTTATTTCATTTTCATTCATTCATTTGATTTTACCTAAACTTATTTATTTTTTAATAAAGCTTTTTTTAAAAGAAGTTTGTATGTTCATTCAAGCGGGTTTTTTTCTAAAATTAATGCTTAATATTATTATAATAAAATTATTTATACTTTTAATATAATATAATATACATATTATAATACTATAATCTTACAAATAATAATACCAACAACAACAACACTGTACAAAATCCAATCCAGATGTAGTCTTAGAGTATTCATTCTCATTGTAATATTGTAAATGTGTAATAATATTATAATTAATTACTCTTTTATTTACTGAAATCTAACTGAGATTGATAAACAAAGCATTTTTCTCATAGAATAATGTGTTACTTACGTTTCCGTACAGATGCTATACAAATTAGTACACACACACATAAGTATAATAGTAAAATATTTTAAAAACAATGAAATAATGAGAATAATAGCCAAATAACCATTGCATTTTTGTCACGACCCGGAAACACAAGGCATAATTATTGGAATGAATTTATGAAAAATGGTTGAAGGCGTTTCAAGACGTTTTTTGATGGAAGAAATTGTTCCTTTTGTATATTGTAGTAAAGAAATGTAAACTTACTTGTAATTTCTAATCCCGTTGACTCTATAGTAATTTAAATAGGAAATATTTGCACTCATTCATCATTTTGTGCAGGTCGTCTTTTAGCACCAAATCTAGCAAGCACTACGGATTATGTAAATACTGTTTGATTTAGGATTATATTAGTTAGTAGTATGTATATAAATATATAGAAGTGTGTGTTGCAGCAGTGTTTGTAGTTCTGCAGCATTCTGCGTAAGATTTACCTTTTTTTTGTACCCTTGTACCGGCGACGAAAGATTAAATTAAACCCCAAATAAAAGTTGACTAGAACTTAGAAGAAAGCGAATGAAATATATAAAGTGTTAGACTAAATAATTATTATCGAATGTAGTGTAATCAATTTTACGGTATGAACATGAAATGTAACATGACAATAAAGATTATTAAAGTATTACTAATAATTATTACAAATTACTAATTTGTCTACCTAATAATCCAGTATCATCTATTTGGATTTTGAATATATAATATGCTACCATCATAAATTATAAAAATAGTATTTATAAACATGGAAAAATAATAGGGTTACACAACTAGAAATATGATCCTATGAAATTGTAAGATCACACTGAAATTACAAGAAATTAATTCTTAATCTTGTAGCTGTAAGACTTTGAACTTTAAGTGAATGGAAATAAAAGTTACAATCGCACACATGATGATTTATGTAAAAAAAAATGGTGAACACTACTCTTTATTAAGTATACATTATACTAATACAAATCTCTGCCGTTCATCCAAATAAGAGAATTTGAGGTCAAGTGCTTGTAGCGTAATTAACGGGTGTTACCTCGATTCGTCACTCCGCGACTCGTCACCTGTAAACTGGTCACCTGTAAACTGGTCACCTGCGTAAAC
>JAQFZC010000564.1:0-46655 GCA_034695205.1 Dicyrtoma fusca
TAAACGTGGATTTTCGATTTAAATTGCCATACTTTCCCATTGTCACTTGTACTGCTTTCGCCATCTGAGATTCTGGCTTCTATTTTCCATTGCGCTGTGATTCTTTTTCCCATTCTTGCTCTTGTTTTAGCACATCTGTAGGATCTTGAACTAATAGGCAAAATAATGTACATCGTATTGGTATTCAAAGTAGGTGCGAGAAGGTTTTGCAACTTTCAAAAAGATACAACTACAATTTTCGTTACTACTCCTTACGAACCAAACCTTCTGCACATTTTCAAAAATGTGAACATGACCTGTAATAGATTTGTTAACTGTTCCAAAATTTGTAAATAAGACACTATACTCAAAAAATACCTAAATAGAACATTTCACATCTTTCAAAAAAACGTGCAAACAGAACGTGTTACATCTGTTCAAAAACATGTAACTAGAGCACTTTACATCTTTTTAAATACGTATAACTAAAAATGTCGCGTCGTACTGGGTATAAGTTATTTTGCTTCTTAAGCTAGGAATAGCAAATATAAATCTACGGATGGAGAGAAAGAGAGAGAGAGAAGCTCGCAGCAGCTGTAGTACAGGATGTATATATGTACATATATAGCTGTCCTCAAACTAAATCAACTGCCTTACGTTACGCCAGCCCTAAGTTGTACGTACAACATCCATTTCGCTTTATGTACATTGTAAATAAATACAGAGCTTTAGCTTGAAGATATCCATTAAGTTCTCCCAACAACGCCACCACCGCCATCACCATCATCTTAGCTGCCACGAGCAGTAAATCTAATTGGGAGCTAAACTTACTGGATTGTGTTATTAAATCTTTTATTAGCCTTAGATTTTACAAGACGAGCCCAGCAGATATAATATAAGGGAAGAAATGTAAACAGTTCAAAATTAAAGTGCGACAGCCAAGGCTTTTTAAGTGAGCCTCGAGTACTACATCCTCACACTATTCAGACTTAAGTGAATGATCCAATTTCTTATATTTCCAGCAGATATTAACATTAACATTATGGCTGTGAGTCTGTGAGTGCGAGTATGTAGAAGCATACGGACGAGAACAATAATAATCTTTTTACATTGAGCAGTCAAAAGTTTTTACGTTAAAAGTATAAAGTTAGATAGCGCTAGTCCCTAGCATGCATATTTATATATAAAAAAAAGAAGTAAGCACTTTTGAGTCTTAGATAGTTTTCAAGGACCCTTCAAGCCTTCACGTTTTTAGTAGTAGTAGATGTACGTACATACGTGTGTCGTAAAAATTCCTATAGGCATGCTAGAAAAGATTATATCATTAAGTTAGAAATATTGTATTATTATACAGCTAGTTTTAAAATTGCAATGAAAATGTTGATGTTGACACTACAACGCTTTTTCCACAACTTCTCTCTCACATTTGAAGATTATCTTTCATGCTCCAAAGATCTCATTTGCAAAATTGAAGAGCGCCTTAAGTATCAGCCTTTCAGCAGCACACGGGTCTCAAATTTCAAATGGTGACTTGAGTCATCAGTATGCAGGGTACACTCATAGGATCTAGTACTTTGTCTATTCCTACATACGTATCTACATACTACTGTAGACGTGCCAAGGTACAGATGACAGGA
The DNA here is from genome assembly GCA_034695205.1 of Dicyrtoma fusca. NCBI lineage: Eukaryota > Metazoa > Arthropoda > Collembola > Symphypleona > Dicyrtomidae > Dicyrtoma > Dicyrtoma fusca. The sequence goes on from JAQFZC010000564.1 coordinate 1,617, forward strand.
GAAAGCTTTGACACATGTAATATGCGTAGGCAATCAGTTAAAGTTGCCATGCTCCGCTGATAGAATAAAGTCCAGGATGTCACATTTTAATGTGAGGCATTTTGTGTAAATTGAGATATAACTAGGGAATATTTTTGAGCCTCTTTTTGAAAAACTTTTAAGAGCATAGTATGTATCTATCGTCATACTAAAGCTAGCAGCTTGAACCGTTGAACCGTCAGAGAAACATAAGCATGACATGGACAGCTTAAGCTCCTCCAAATAAATGCTTTATGCTTCGTGATTTTTCTCTCTAAAATGTTATTAAAAAGCCGAGGATTCACTCATTTAAAGCTTGTAAACAAACCTGATTGACCTAAAATATTAGGTACATTACTTTCACTTTTAGAGTACGTTTACAGTATTGATATACATACATATGAAGGGAGACGTGCTGATCCTCCTATTGGCATTTTGGCAGTCAAATACATTGCTTTATTATGTACGTAAGTCCGGTGTGGAGATATAGATAAAGTCCACCCATGTTTAGCTACGACCCGCAATAGCAACTCAAGCATGAGTGGAGAGAATGAAGCAGAAACGAGGCTCGGTATTGAGTCGCTATAGTACCCACACCAATGCCAATAGAGACTGGAATTAATCTAGGGCTGTAATCACCGTGACACTCCAAGTGTTATATGAGATAGTGTAATCAAACTTCAGGGCTATTGATAGTACATAATAAACTTCTTCATGCACATGACGAAACAGAGAGCAAACAAAAGGAAACCACATTCTACCCGCCTCCTTTCTTTTTCTGGAGCTAAACTCGAGAGAGAAAGCTCGAGTGTAGGGAAAGTATGTACATACCTACACACATAGCCAGCCAGACACTACTGAGGTCACTTATAATCTTGGGATCATTATTGTTTGGTCCCCAAGATCCATTACGGACGTGGAAGTTAAGATTTTTGGGGGTTATCTGTGGTGCTGAGTGAAAGTATATAGAGAAAGCCTAGTCTTAACTGATGTTACCACAAGAAAAACCAATCTACCGTTTATGCGTGTACATAACAAATGCTGATATTAGAAAGTCCTTCCTGCTAAAAAAGATTGTTGCTTCTTAACTTACGATTAGTTATAGAAAATAAGTAGTAATATCCGAAGAAATGGAGGGACTTTGTGCTGTACGGTGGACCAGTAGTAGAAGATGAAGAGGAAAGTGTGAGAAAAGACACGCTTCATCACCCATCTGCTTCCTCCCTTCCCTCATTCAGCTTCTCTCTCCTCCAGTGATTCCCTGTAGACCGTAGACCTTCTTTCTGTTTCTCGATGAATCTTTCCAATTTCCACTGAACCGAAAAAACCAATCCATTTCAAAGGCTTCGTCCTCTCTTGTCTCTTATATTTCCTCTCTCACTCTCCTCAACCGTACGCATTCAGGCTCAGTTCTAACTCGCTCTCTCCGTCTTTGTTCCTTTCACTATGCCAAAATAGTGACGAAAGGGAAAGTGGGGAAAGACGGAAGGGTTTTCTAATTATTCTCGCACCATATTTTCTTAATTAAAGTGTGTAGTCTACAGTATGCACAAAGTACAGGTAGATGAGGCAGCTCTTATTATTAAAACATTATTATTAATATTTTCAAGTATCTCTTGTACTATATGAATAAGGGTATTAGTATACTTACGCTGACTTACACACTATACTACCGTCAATCTCGGAATGCTTTATCCCAATTCTGTACTTCCAATTAAATAATTTCCTGAATTTTGAAATCCAATAATATTTGTCAACACTTTTCTAAAGATTGAAGTTTATAAAGCAATTACAATTTAAAAAAAGTTTACTTTAGTCCCAGGAAACTGTGCCAGTCTCTCCAGTCTGCAGTAGGAGGCTTACGGTACATACCAGCTTGACGTTGGAAGATAGATAGATGTCTAATCAGAAGAACTATTCGACAAAATACTAAAGCCATCCTCTCCCATTTCCTTCTCGGTTACTGTCACTGTAGAGCAAAGGAAATTGTCTCTCTATTTCCCACTTTTCAATCGAAAATAATGATGGATTGCAAAAAAAATATAGACGACTATAATAATGTGAGAGGGAGAACATTTGCATTTTTCACATGCAAAAAATGGGAAAAAGAAAAGTCGACATCTCGACGCTTTTCTATTTATAAATTCTTCATTGATGTGTACAATGCAGTCTATATGTACCTTAATAGTTAGTATATGCAAGATAAAGTGTTTGAGAAGGAGAAAGTTTGTGAGTATTACAGATTTTTTTTTAGCATGCATGGACTTTGGAAAAGTAGTGATTAAAATAAAGAAAAGGGACCCCTTGAGAAAAAGTTTCTTTCACTTTGCTTTCTCAAAGTCAGTCAAGTGTGAGCCTCACATCGTGTGCCTACTATGCATACTACTTCATGAACAACGTGAGCCTCTCTCATCTCTGATGATGAAAGAAAGAATGAAGGGAAGAAGAAATGAATGCTGAATAATAAAAGTTGGGGAATTGAAATTTAAAATAGGTAGTCTAGAAATTTGAATGTTGAATATCCATTTTTTTCTCCCTTTTTTTGTACCAAGAGTTGTTCAATTTGCAGTTAAAATTTTCAGCTGTAAGCATTACTTTCATCTCAACAAACTTTAGCATAAGTTGAAGTGGACGTGCCAGTTTTAGCGCAGCTTGATTAAAATTTTATGCCTTGTAAAGTTGCTATAATTTTTCCACCATATTATTACTATTAGACAAATTACCATAGACTGACAATAAAGCTAAACTCGACTTTTATGCGAATGGGAATGCTCTTGTATGCGCTTTAATTCAATATGGATTACTTTTGCCATTTGAACTCTTTTTCAGAGTCACTATGTGGCACTCAAGAAGTCACTGAAAAAACGAAAATCATAAATATCCCAGCTAAAGATTGCAATATGATTTTAATGCCCTTTATTATGCATTCCTAGTTAGGACAGAAACAACAAAATTATTTTCCTTTCTACATCTGCATTCTTCATTCTAAACGAGTGTAGAAAGACTAAAACTAACGCTCAAACTAACGATAAGATCATTCCAGAGAACACAAATTCTTTGCACAGAGGCAACTCAAATGGTTGGTTACACTACTGCATTTGGAAAGAAGGAGGAAATCCAGTATAAAAAATTGAGTGAACCGTCGACCTAATTACACTTCCAAGAAAGATGAAATAAAAGCATTTGAAATGTGAAAGCATTCAACTCGTGATTAATTCCTTGGGAGTCTAGCCAGTGAGGCTGTAGGATGAAGAATAGAGGAGAAAAGAAGAAGATCCCTGAAATTACAATGCAATGCCAAGTCTAAGCTCACAAGATGGAAGAATACCTCGAAGATAGTAGAGTGTGCACCACTGCCTTGTATTCTGCGTACATTGTATTGCATTCATTGTATCAGTATTCATGAGTACTCAAGGAAGATGAGTCCAAGTCGAATCACAAGCCTACTGTGGAAGAATAAGAAGAGGAAGGATTTAAAATAAGAGCTTATAAGTTCAGTTACGGTTGACGCGAGTGTCTTTCACATGCACATACAAGTACTATATGTACGTATAAGAAATAGTCACACATCACATATTAGATACTTTGTGTACACTACTCCGCCCCCACCATTTTGTTTCTACAATCCCCTCACCCCAGTCATGCAACCTATCTAGTCTGTAGCCTGGCCTAAGAAGCAAACCTGCAATCAATAATTTTGGAATGATGGTAATGCATACGGATTCAGTGGCTTTGAACATGTAACAATGTACTAATGTACAGTTAGCACGTTCATCCCTCCAAAATAATAATAATAGCACGTTCATTGTAAACTTGCAAAAATAAAATTTTATAATAACACAGTTTTCCATTATTTAATCATACTTTATGCCCATTTTAGATGCTTTCGGAAACGTTCAGAAATTTCAGATAATTTACCTACTTGCCTCGTTTTGAAAACATGGAAAGTAAAAAATAACCTGTTTACGTTTTTAAAAGTTGCAATATGTACAACCCATTGACACGTTGTTATAAAAGTGCAACATATTCTATTTGCATCATTTTCGGAAGATATATGTAAATTTTAGATCTTCATATTTTTTAAAAAGAGGTAAAATTATATATTTATATTTCGTGTTTGAAAAACGTGAAAGCGACCTTTTACAAGGTGCAAAATGTCCTAAGTTCAAAATCAAAACTTGCTTCACTGCATTATTAGTTCGGGTTCGGCATTAAGTCACTTTGCTTTTTAAGTTCATCAAAAATTGTCCATTTCATCCTTTATAGAATGTTGTTCATAATTCCATTAGTTTGCTTCTTAAGCCACGAATTTCAGTTCCATAGGAGAGCAGAATATGATTTACGCCCGTCCTAAACCAGAGACACACCAGCCTCAATATTTTTCTTTCGTTCCTCTATACACACATCTGGAGGCTTGTAGGTTGTACATTGATAACTGTCCCTTGTATATCTATGCAAATGTAAACTATTCTCATGTTTTAAACCTTGAACAATATATTATCGTAGTAGCAGTAGTGATATATTTATATGGAATCCTCCATCCATCCATTCATGAATATGATCACTCATGATGAATATTTCAAACTCAGAGTAGCTACTTCATATATTGACATATTATTATCATGCCCTTATACAGCCTCCACACTTCCCCAATGCCTGTCCTACATTATTTAAGATTTGCATGGGTAAGTGTATTATAAAAAATGTCATAGTCTTAATATATAACATAATATCATGATGACACGTCTGTGGAGTCAGATAGGCTTGTGGAGAAAAGCACTTACGAGTGAGAAAATGAATCCATGCAGCCAGAGCCAGACTCACTCACACAATTCCGACCAAGTCAAAGAGGCACATAACTTACACACCAACCCAAAAAACGACTCCCATCCATATCCATAGATTGAGAAACAAGGGAAAAGACAAGGCAGGGAAGATGAAGGAGAGCCAAGGGAAAGGAGGGCGTGTAGGCTAAGAGCAACTAAAGTGAGTCTCATTGAATAAATGCTACCCTGGCACACAGTCTTCAGTACAGTACAAGGCAAGGGTGCAGAGACGTTCTACAAGACTGTACAACTGCTGTATTTTCTCACTGCGTACTTCTCCTATCTGCCAAAGATAATGTCAGTCAGAAAGGGAAAGCGAATATATTTTAGAGCACACCCACACACACAAACACACGAGAAGACACGGTCCCACCTAAGATGAAAATTGTTGTGTTGGGTTAAAGTAAAAGTAAAAGTGAAAGGAAAAGTAGAGCGTTGGAAGATATAGGAGACAATAGATTTTAGCGTGGTAAAAAGCTTTTAAACGGTCGATACGCGAACATCGTCAAGCATCTTTTCAACACTTCAAATATCGTGAGGCGAGTGAAGAACGTAAAAACACAGTTTGTACTTCTCTCACCTAAATACATAAGCAGGGGAAAGTGGAAGGAAGGGGGCGTACATACATACATTCACAATCTGTTCTCAAGTAGTTCTTCTTCTATTTTTTTAAAAAAACGGGAGATTTACCTCGTTTTCATCGTTCATGGCAGTAGGACGTAGGACCCAGCCAACATCATAGTAGCTTTTGCACACGCATTACTACTTCCGTGTATACATATAGCTATACCAACAGACTGTCTACACTTTCCCACAAAAATCCTCCTAGCTCTTCATATACAGCTCTATCTCTCCTTCCCTTCTGTTTTTTTGCACCATGCTCTCTACTCTCTGCTTGGACAGACTAGTCGTTTCCAAATAAATCCTTCCTTGCCCAAGTTTGAAATGGGGCCAGTGCACACTAGCCTGGGACTCGAAGATCCTAGTAGTCCATATCCCACACATGCCAATGTTTTGTAAGTTACAATGAGTGCTGGAAAGCTGCACAGGAACGATTAGAATTAAAGTTAGGTAATCTTGCCATAGCATGTCGAAGGGAGAACTCTTTGTTAAACTTATGCTGACGGGTTTCCTTACATGTGTCTGGTGTAAGACAGATACATCTATAAGTGATTCCCTCCGTGCACGTAGCCTGCTTCGTCTAGCCAACTCTTGGAGGAGAAAATCATGAAACCAAAAAGCTAAAGCCAAAAAACCAAACCACTAACCACTTACTTTCTAACTGAAGCTTGGGAGCTCCAAGAAGGAGCATATCTCCTGTATTAATCTTTAGTGTTGAGTAACATGTGAGTTAGTGGTTTGGCGTGGTTATGTTTAGCTCACTTGAGTACAGATACAGATAATGCGTACATATTTTAGGGAAGATAGTACTTAATATCAATAATAGGAGGCTAGACCACTATGCATAGCGTGCAGGGTGGAGAAAGCAAATATATGCATTCCAGCATAGGACTGCAGGAGCAGCGGCCGTGGTGGCGGCGGCAGTGGTTCCCCGGTAGTTCCACTGACTGAGTGAAGGAAGTAGACACTTTTGGGTTTGTGGGTATAGCCACGTACTATGGTAATGGTTCAGCTGCACGTCCAAGCCCCAGTAAGGAGTCAGAGACTAAGAGAGAGAGAGAGAGAGAGAAAGTAAGCGACGAAAGAGATAGATGGGAAAAGGAGGAGAGCAAAAGTAAAAGCTTGGCTGCCACTTACTTCCTCAACTTGGTCTAAAAGCATCCCGCCTCCAAGCCTTCCAAATTACCGACATGAACATAACATCACACATAAAGACAACCAAGAGAAAAAGAAGAAACTCCGTCCGTTTCTCAGTCCCTTTTGTTTATTACGGATTTTTAAGTCCAAAAAAAAAGAGGATTTCTAGTGTGTAGAAAAATATAATCCGTCGTTTTACTACCACAACCCACACAAATGTATATTTATTATATAAGGGGATGTATATCTCTCAGCCAAGCTCTCTTCTCTACTATCTCTAGCGTGTGGATTTCGGTTAAAAACTCATGAGTTACTGTTACTGTTGGTGGTGGTGGTGGTAGTACACTAGTTACATCCTAGGTCTCGTCTCTCTCGTAATAATAACAAAGGAATGGAGAAAAGGAAGGAAGAGGGGTGAGTAGAAATCTAGGGCGAGAAAACGACGGTACAAAAGTTTTATTTTGCATGAAAAAAAGCTCAAGTTTTTTTTATTGGTTGTAAAAAAAATTCTACTAGTTTCACAAAGTTTGTTTTAATCCCTTGTAATAGTATGGTCGAGAGGATCATTAAAATTTAACGCAAATATTTTAATTCCCCGTCCCTTCGCCAGCTGGAGGAGAGAAGGAGAAACAGACGTCAGAATCATTACGGGTGTTAATACTACAGAGAGAGAGAGAGAGACAATAAAGTAGTAGGGAAATGCCAGAGTTCAAAAAAATTTACTCCAACTTCTGCTTTTGACTGCCAACGAGCGAAGCTACCAACAGATAAGTAATACTTTATCTTCTAAAGTATCTAGGTAGGAACTTTTTGTATTGCCTATAGATGCAAGCAGTAGAATTCAGCCCTTTCCCAATTCTATTAGCTCCGAATGAGACATTTCAATTTTAAAAACTAGGGTCACTTAGAAAGTCTAAACGGAAATTTGAAGTTAATTTCAAAGTCGAGACAGTCATAAATTGGCTCACCTTTCATGAGCTTTTGTGTGTGTGTGGCCCGTTGCCGTGAGTTGGTCGTCAGTCATACGGTCATGGCTCATAGGAAAGTTTTATTTCAACTTAGAGGATACTGATACGCAATTCATACCAGGACCTCTGACTCAAGCGGATGTTTTTATGGGGAAAGTTGTGTAAAACTCACTGGAACGATTCGGATCAGCACACATTACCCAGGATTGCTCTGATCTATCTCTGTATGTACTGGACGGAATATATTTTCTTCCTTCTTTCTTTCTTTCCCTATTTTCCTTGTACTGAGGGAAGAAACTACTGGGCACTTAGGATTTGTCAAGACAAAATAGCCATATGCAAACTATATATCTCTCTTACCCAGTACTCCTTTGACTACTGTCCTACGGAGGGGCTTAAGTTCACTATCCCTCCCTTAATGTCTAGACGTAAAACATGTTACATGTCAAGGACTGCTCAAAGAGACAAATAGCTTGCTGATATAATGGCATGGGATTCTTTCTGTCATTTCAAAGAACACGGAACCAATTCCAATCGGGTTTGGTTTTGAGCACAAGAGAAAAACTATTCCTACTCCCAGCTTCCGCCCATCTATTTCCACCGTCGACCCAGTGCAGTAGTAGGGCCACAGTATTCATTTTTAAAAGTAAGTGAAATCATGCCACCGAAGGTGGGATATGTATCGTGGAAACTTGAAGTATCTTGGAGACGGCTGCACTTACATGTTTGCGTAGCTATAAATAGAAACGCGTTTAGATTTTCTAGAATTCAAGAGAAACCCTTTGACGCATTGACAATATAAAAAATTACGAGAATGGTTCTACAGTTACCACCACACACAACATTGAAATCCCACGCTTATCGCCTGGACAGTGTGGCCCATGCTTTAAGCTATTTGATCCAAGCCATATATTTCTGTACAAAAATATACACAATGTGACTTTCGAGCCAAAATGGCGAAATTATATTTAATAGTTTATAAGAAAAGGGACCTTTCACTGGAATGTTTTAAAAGTAATAAAAAAGAAAAGCAGTTGGCGGCTTTTTTAAAACCTGAAATAACGCTTTTAAGCCTTTTCAATAATGTAAACAGTATAAACATGGTTGCTCATTGAACCCTTTCAAAAGCATGAAAATAATATTTTGCACCTTTTCAAAGGTATGGAATAGCGCAATTTATTTTGATTTTAAGGTTGTTTGGACGCGATTGGTTTTTAGTTTATAGTCCCTATGTACATGAATGTACAAAACTATTTTTCTTCCAATTTTCATCCTCTTTTAATGAAGGGGTTTTTATTAAGCTCTATAGCAACTGCGTGTAACTGGGTAAAATTGCTTGTAAAATTATATAATTAAAAAAATTAGCTGTAGGTATGTGTTAAATCAATTATTGTCGGTTGCAATAAAGGCTGAACGGGTAGGCACGGCTGGGAAGCGGTGGGTCGTAGGAGTAAAATTTGTTTGAATAGTGTGTGACGTGACGGAGGAAGGTAGTGTGGCTGCTGGTTTCAAGAGAGTTCGGTTCGGCGGTACATGTACGGACAAGATTGTTAGTTACCGCTGACTACTACCAAGCTGTATCTGGCACACGAACTGGGGAGAACAACGTGTATTGCTGTGTAAAAGCAATCACTAATTCCGTGTTCAGTGTTCAGTGTTTCTCGAAATGAAAGCGTGTGTGTGATGTGATGTGAGTATGTTACGTCTTCGCCTTTCATGCGGAACAGAACAAATAAGGTGTACCGTAGGGAAAGTTTGATCAGACGTGGAAACCTCATTAACAAAGGATTAAATCCTCAGAGTGCAGACAATTTCTCTACTTCTCCCTCTAATCACAAGAACAGATCTTTTGCTCATTGTGTGCCTCGCCTGCCCGTCCGCCCGCCTTCATCCTTCACAGTGAGAACAACACTTGAGCAAAGGACTGCCAAGGGCTGGAACAAAGACCCGCTCAAATGTATGCAAGCAACCTTATGTCTTCCCAAAAGAGGGGCCATTCAAATACTACTTTAGAACCAAACGATTTGAAGTATAAAATAACTGAATGGAATCTGAATGAAGTATCGTCTGTTAAAAAGCTAATTGAGGCATAGCCTATGATTTTGTATCGCATACACCTCATTTTGCTCTTTTCGCTTTCCAACAAGCAATCTTATTTTTTTTTCTTAGATAGATAATCGTGTAAACTTTATGTTTTGTGCCTTTCGAAAACGCTAATTTTATGCTTTCTGCCTTTTAAATCCTGCAGTGTCATATTTTTAAGCTTTTGAAAAACGTGAATTACATGTTCTACATTTACATGTTTTATCGTTTGACTTAAATATGTAAGTGTGTACATTTAGGTAAGTGCTGTATGCTTTCGTTTGATGGGAACCTAAGAACACTCATTTTTGAGATCCTTACTATAAGACATATAGTGTAAAGTCATATTGGAAAGGCGCCTAAACTATCGCCTATCACAGCTCCTGCTTACATAAATAACTTGAAGAACCATCCTATGGAACGATGGAGCGAACAACAACTGAAAATAGAATGCGAATGTAGTTGGAATGGAAATGGACGTGGAAGCAATCTCAAAACCTACCCACTCGTTTTGGTCTGACTGAAGTGTGAATTAAATGCAATACAATTACCGCTGTACACAACATGAGCTGCAATAACTTGTCTTCATGTAAAGTCAGAGTGAGAAGCGGCGGAGAGAGACAGCATAATAGTAGACCAGTATTTACAGGAGAATTTAGTTTGGAGCACTGTGTTCTCCACTTTCTCCAATATTTCCTCTTAGGGGCCTTACAAATACGAGGTGATGTTATTTGAAACATCCGAAAATCCTCGGAAAACAAGACAGAAAAGTGAATTTGCATGCTCTACAGCAAAACATCAATTTTATTATAATTTACTTTTTAAACAGGATTTTTTTGAAAAGAAGATTGTAGGTTTTTAGAAATTGTAGAACGCCATATTTGTAAAAATTAACAAAAATGTAAAAGCTTTCAATTCAAAAAGTGTTAATCATAATATTTATGAGTTACAAAGGACAAAACAGAATATCCTCGTCTTCAATGTACACAAACAGTGAAATGAACGCTTTCAAAAACGGCAAAACTATGTGTTATGCGTTGCATATTTTTTAATGGATTACCGTTTCCTTAACAGACTAAAACAAGTAAAAACTGGATGAAAGTGTTTCAAAATGTGCAAAATATTCTATTTTAATCGCTGGCAAATTTTTCCACGACGTAATAATTAAAAGGCCCCTTCAACCCGTCTCACTGTCATCCCCGTTGTTGGGCTGTAGCTTAACATTGTCTCCTCGTAATTTCTCGTCGACTACTTTGTATACAGTTGAGAGCGCAGATATATTTGTCTCCATTCTGCTCCTAGTAGTTTCTGTTTCTGTTCATGTTGCCCAACGCTCAGTCATTTTCGACTAGTCTTATTTTATTTTGTACTGCATGTTGAGCTCGACTCATCTGGGTAGGAATTTTCAATTGCCATTACCGTTTCCCAGTTATTACAAATAAGTTTGGAGCATAGGGGTGGGTCTGGGTGGTCTGATATGGTGAAAGCAAGTTGGTTGGTTGACTCTTGTGGTGGCTACGTTGCTGTTGTCAAGTCCCAATGTTTACTCACGTTGTTGCAGGGCAACAGGATATAAATTCATGTGTTCTCCCCAAATTGAATTTCAATTGAAAGTATCCGCACTTTCATTTACACGTTACACGTTCATTTTTATGCTACAGCTCGTGCCAGCTAGTTCAATACCTTCTTCTTCTCCTTCGTAGAAATGATGGGCGAGACGGAAGAAAGAAATTGGACACATTTATGCAAACGTTGTGGATTTGTGGATACAGAGAACCTCTCATAAAATTCCGAGGAATGAGCTGCAAAGAGGAGAAAGTAAGCGCTGAGCGCTTGTACTTTGCACGTTTTTCCGACGGCTTTGCTTCCTCCTAGGTTGCCATAAGAATTCCCGATGAACGTGCGATTACGATATCAGTTATTTAAAGAGCTTGGATCACAAATTCATTTAGATACACCCACCTCCCCGCATGCCCACATTGATAGTAAAGTGTGGGGCATAAAATGTAATGTAATGTATCTTTTTTGTAGTGGCAGCTTTCTCTTCTTTAGAGAATTGAATAGTGGGAGGGAGGTAGGGCTATATAGATATATGGCGGAGATATAGAGGCCGTCTACTGGAGCGATGGTAGAGCCACACGATGGATGATAAACGAAAATTTATGTAAATATTTAAGCCTACGATGAAATGACGGATAGTTTTCTATTACGGGAATTTATTCATGCCAATGACGAGGACGGCGATGACTTTATGCTGATCGAACAAAAGTAGGTAGATAGGTGTAGCTACGTATACCTATCTACTATTTACTATTTACACATGTATGCAATTTATAACTGCTATGGTGAGAGATTGGAGATAGTGAGCGGGTAATATAATATATATGTATAAGTTAGTAGCTAGGTGGTATATAACCTAGGTATAAGCAGCTAACGGAAATGATATGGTATTTCATCACATGACATTGCATTACATCACACACGCTACGCTCCCTTCCCCATTACCCCGACATACTTTGAACATTCAATTTGAACAGAGTCAACTTAATCTCAGTTTGACTCCCTCTACAATAATTTCCAACTTCTAACTCAGAACACAACTTTTGCCAAGTATTCATTATTTTGTATTTTCCATAATATGGACCTTGTTCTTCCTTCTCGCGAGTATTTCTATCTTCCTACTTACGACTTACTGTTGGTTCGGGTGCCGTGGAATTACAACTGTAAATATAGAATGTACCCCTGTGCATGTACATAAAAGGGATCCAGAAGGAAAATTCTCTGATCTCTGATTTATACGGGTAAGTGTGGCTACTATGTGCATACATAGCTTCATTTGTAAGTTTCGTTTATTTGTGTGTCTGCTAGGCTGGGCTTGAGGACGGCATAACTAATATGACGACATTGGTATTTCCCTCTTGGTGTGATATCTAATGAAACTTTACTCCAAAATAAATATAAATACTTCATTTGGTTCCTTTTGGTCTTGGGGTATTAGTCCTGCCCCGGTTGGGGTCAGTGCATAACTATGAGCTAGGATGCGTATGTACATCATGTAATTTGTAGCGTACACTATTTGAGAGGAGGTAGGTAGCTTTTATTATGTGCAAAGTTTTGCATCACATCATTTATTGTACCTTAGGACGTCCAGGAAAGTACAAAAGCAAAGTATGAAACTTTCCCTCTCCGCTGTTCTCTCTATTCAGAGTGCCCATGTTGTTGCGTGAATATCTAGTCATAGAAATACTTGCAATTATTATTACTTTGTAGAGCCTTTGTGCACAAATTATTTTTCATGTAAATAGTAAATACCATACAGATAGCATAGATACGGCTGTACTGTACTGAGAAATGGTGTGCTTATTCAATGGTAGGAATGATGAAGGCAATGAAGCAGTCGCTTGTACACCGTTCGGATAGAAATACCCGTGAGTGAGTCTGTCTAATTTTTCATTATGAAAATGACAAATAAAATTAGTTTCTACTCTGTTCGCATCCATGGATCCAAGAAACAAGAAAAATGAGCCAATTGAATACAACAACGTGCTCTCTGTTTTGTTTGTTAGCTCAGCCCTAGTTTATGAGCGGGCAGAAGGTAGAATCTCGTTTTAATTTTAATGCAGTCTTGTCATAACAGTTCATTCTTTCATTGGTATGATAAAATTACACATATTCATAGGGAGCCGCTGTAAATGCATGACTGGACCTGTCCTGTCTCCTCTCATCATGCTGTGTAGCAGCCAGCAGTCTGGATGAATTGAGTTCATCATTGCTGGGGCTGTTGCTGCTGTTGTAAAAGTCTTTTCCTGCCTACTGCCCATTCATGCGGTGGCTGTAGGGAGGGATGGATGGATAGCTATAAATTTGTAAGCGAAGTCTTGCACAAGCAAACCTACTTACTTAGATTGGCAGAAACTGGAGAAGTGGAGATGAAGTTGGGCTAAATTGTGTGACACAACCAATATACGTATAGATTCAGGTTCAAACTGTATTTGTTAATTATATTGACTTAACTAATAATCCTGTATGCATGGGACTGTCTTCATTAGAATACAAGGGAGCGTGCTCATATTTAATGGATCATGTAGGCGTAGACTTTCCGCATTAAGGTTTCATTTCCCCTTTTGTTCAACTTGATGAAATTTGACGCACGTCGTAGTCTAAAATCCTAAGCTACTTCGGCTCCCCATTCCACCTGAATGCCTTCTCCTATTATTATTATTATTATTATGACCAGAAGAAGACGGGAGGCTCATGCCTATAGGGCTCTACATATATTTCCCGAGCCGTGTGTGCAAATTCTCCAAAATGGTACTTTGTTTCAAACCTTACATCCGATCCATGCATACATCTGTCCCTATATAGTGTACCTATACCCACCTCCCTATACTATTCATCATTTATTATGTGCTTTCCCTCTCCTTTCCATTGGATTTTCAAATATAATTATGTATAGAAGGACAGCACAGGAGGAAGGCTAAGATAAACGACGGGAGAATTTTATTTATACCTTAGGATTATATAGTAACTCACTTCGTCCCTCGTTCTTTGGCACTCTTCACTACATTCTACTAAGCTCAATTGGATTAGAGCTGGAGAGGACGGGAGAGCCTCTATACTCATAGTTGAGAAGCAAATAAAGCTATTATCCGTAAAGTATAACATTATCTAAAATTTGAATTCAAAGTCGAATTCCAATTCGACTTGGACTTGCAAGTTAAATTTCAATTCAAAGTCTACACACCCTGATGATACTGATTCCCGCACCTCTCCTCATTCTCACAGAATCCCATTCATTTTCCATGAGAGCCAAATCCAATCAACACTATAATATGATTGGAGAGGAACGAGCCCAAAGCCACATCAACTGATACTATCTCAATGTTCAGTGTTCTTCACAGAGTTTTAATTAACATTTTATTGTCTTTTTACATGCAATTTGGAGAGAGTGATTGTAATATTGTTGACATTCCGAAAAGCAAGTGCTCCATTGACTCAACCACATGTGGGATAGTTCTAAGAGTGGCATCAAAGTACCTACCCTCTCAATTTCCAACTGCTTGAAACCTGTCTTTGGACAGGGACGGATTTGTGTTTATTTGACTATATTTCACTTCAAATCTCGATTGCATTGAAGTAGGTGCTAACTTTTAGAGCGTACCCTTGCTTACGTTATGACAGTGTACTCTGTATAGAGGAGGCATATACATATTCATTGGCGAAAACTACTTTTAAATTTGTGAATACCTCTCCGTTTTTTTAAAAGTACCGAATAGAGTATGGATTACGGCGCTACTGATGGATTGCACTGAATAGCAATGCAGTACAAGGGAGCACAATGGAGAATTTGTTGCATGAAGCCATTCTAGCGTCACTCACTCACGTCAGTGTACTGATAGCTCTGTGTGTAATGGGTGTACAACGTGTACTTTGGACCATATGGCTCCTTATTATTCCCATTCCATGACTTACGGATACAGAGAGAAGAATGGGAAGGGAAGGGAGCCGTGAATAAGTTATGCCTTAACGACATGCTTTCTCAGAATGTGAATGATAGGACGGGATGAAGGAAGCAGGGTGAAAATAATCAAGAGAATGTGTGAGAGTGGAGAAAGTGGAGAAAGGAGGTGGAGGTGGTCCTCTACACTGTGACAGACGATACGGGGAAAGAAGTGAGTGTGGGACGTACACACAAGATGATAAAGTGATGGATGGTAGAGATTACAGGCACTACGAGTGGGGGAAGATTTCATAACGTATGCTTACTGACTTACTTTTATCTCCAAGTAGTATATAGCAAGGGATATAGGTATAGCCCTGCAAGGCCCAATCCTACTGGCAGAGCTTAACTTCGGTCAACTTACATATATCTAACTTATTGCTTCAATCGGCCTTTCTTTATCCTCTCAAGCTACATAGCGTTGTTACTGAGAGTGAGCTTCTCGTAATTCTCAAGGTACCTAGGTGTTTTTTTCCTCCATTATTATTTGATTATTAGGGGAGAATGCAGTGCTGAGGTTATGTACAAACAGTTAGACGTACACATGTTACCATAAATATTTCTTTGTTAACTTTAGTAGCTCCTTAATTACAAAATACGGCTGTCGCTAGTAAAATTTGACCTGAAAAGAAGATCTAAATGATGATGGAGAATGTAATCAGAGCCCACTGCACTACACTGATATACCTATACAGATATCATACGAGTACAGACAGTTTTTGGGTTTGTATCTCATTTGCATATTTTTTCTTGTATTAGCAACAATTTCAGAGCATCAAAAAATATGAAGAGCCCAACACTTGTACTTGCCGCAACCTACACTCTCTTCCACTGATACTCGTATTTCTCTTGTTAAACTTTTTATAATCTCAATCTTGACGCTGCTGACGGCATGGGATCATGGGATGGAATGAGAATGTAAAGAAATGGAATGCCATAAGTTCACAGCGTGAACTGAATTGTCTCACAATTTAGTCCGAGCTCACACCACGAGATATTTCTGAATGCATGCTTTCTTCTATTTTGCATCTTCTTCTTTTTCCCATTTTGGTTCTGGCTCTCCGCTGCTGCCTCTGCTGCTGCCTCTATTCAAGCGAGGAAAGTGGTGAGACAGAGAAAGTCATAAACATTCGTAAACCAACTAAAATACTGAGAACGAAAAAAAAATGGTTATAATTTCGTTTTGTTGGCTGCTTCACGGTTTTGATATGCCGCATCAACTTCAGACGCATCACCGCACCGTTGTAAATTTTGCATATCCACTTGCTGTACTTACTGCCCTATATATGTATGTATAAATGTATCTCATAGACTATGATTATATGCCTAGAATTTTGCAATGAGAGAATGAGACTAACAAGTAATTTTCTTCACGCTTTCAAATCACTACACTACGCTCACGATCATACAGAAGAGGAGCGAAGGAAGGTGAAGGTGCTGTTAAACAACAAATTTACTTCAACTCAGCCCTAGTCCTTGAGTTATTTATTCCCAAGGAATGCTCTACAGATACTCAAGAAAGATCCAATGATCTTTCCACAGCAAAGCAACCATATACACACACCTTTAAAATTATCTCAACACAAGAATATACTTATATATAGATGTGTAAAACCCTATGTAATGCTGTGCTGTAACTGCGAGATCACAACAGTAAATGCGTCTTGAGTCTTTTGTTATGTACTCAGCACTCACAGAGCTGAGGAGATTGTCAAGAGATTTTTGGAAGGAAAGCTATAAAGTAGTTCCCGAAATAAAAGGACTTTTATACGACTTACACTACAGCAGCTCACTCAGCTGGCTTTTACTTTACATTAGTAGTCGAAAGACTTCGCGAAGTAGGAGACGAGGACGAGCTGGGTGCAATAAATCTTAATTGCAATATTTGACTGCCTCTCTGTATTGGATTCCTCTATGTATAAGTATAGTAAAAACAATAAGAATGGAAAAATCCATCTACTCTGGACTCTGCCGGCTGATATGTCATAGATTTATATCTATCAGAGTATAAATAACTGATTTAAGAGCATCCATGGGATATAAATATGTAGCTTTTGGCAACAGACGAGACAAGGAGAGTGGCTTCAGATACTATTGAGGCCTCTTCACACCATGTAGCACTGATTGCATATATGCTTAGGTATACAATGCGTACCTATTCCATGTTAAATGTCCCGGGCTAATAACCGTGTGCAAATCATTCAAACAAAAATTTCTGATTTATTTCGTCGTCTGTCTATGCCTAGAAGCACAGGATAGGAAAGTATGTACATATACATACAAGGATGGACGCCATTAAGGGTCTTCACGTGGATATTGAATGAATGGAAATGAGCCTATGATGCCATCAAACCAGAAGCCAGTCACCAGTCACCGGGAAAGAGGCCCAGCAAGTGTATTAGTAAAGTGTGGGTGTGTGTGAAAACGCTTTTGGGGTAATCTTGAAACAGCGACGTGTAAAATTATTTGCGATGCAATTTCCCGTACCTGTTTGAACTTTCTCTCGATCTCTTTCCCCCTCTCATCCTCCCGACTAGACTCCCTCAGCCTATTTCTATTTTACTAGTCTTCATATTTTATTTTATTCTCAAAAGAACTTTTCATTTTCATTCCAATTCCTAGAATAAAATGTTTGTTCACACTCTCGCTTGTAGTCTGTACACCGTAGAAGTGCAGAGCTGAGGAGCAGGAGCAGGAGCACGAGTCTCCCGTAAAAACATATTTGTGTTTGACTCTGTCATTGTGCACTCTATCGCTGAGATTATAACTACTCGACTATCGTCTAAGGAGTACTATAGTTATGGTATATAGTATACACCGGGCGCAAAGATAATAAATATACATTTCGCCCAGCCTCTCTCTCTTTCTCTCTGCACTTTTGCACTGTCAGGATGGAGCCATGTGTGTTGTATATATATTATTATATTTTTAGGCATATATGAACCTCCAGTCAAATCCAAAGCCGAGGTAAATTGCGGATATTCGTTGGTGTAGGAAGAAGTCACTTGAGTTGGTATGGTTGGGTTGTGTAGGAATATTGCTCCAGTTTCCTTGCAGATGAACTTGAAGGGAGAATAAAAATCAGGAAATGAAGATTTTACTAAAGGAAAGCAGAGGGAAAAAGGGAAGTCAAGTGGAGTGAACGTAAAGTAAAGCTAAGCACACAAGAAAAAATCCGAATCCAAAAAATAGTACACATTGTAAAATATAATGGCATTCTCTCCTGAACAAGTATCTCCTCGGCTTTGAATTTGGATTTAGATTAGGATTGGGACTGTGTGAAGGAGTGGTAGTGTTTGCATTTCATATTCACACTTTTCTTTACGGAGAGCTTCCACTTGTGTTCTGCACTGTGCAACGTTTTACAATTTATAGTAGATTGACTATTCATACTTGTACAAACTGGCCTATAATTATGCCTTCGCGTATAGGTATTTTACAAACACTAAATATATACCTAAACATTGTAGACGAAGAGAACACTTTTAAGTTTTAAATTTTTGTAGGCGACACTTCAATGGCATTTTTGTCATTTCATTATATTGCAACGTTAAAATAAATTGCGTGATTTATTTCTGCTAGGATAGAAATGACAAAGTATTACAAAGAAATTTTATTTTTTCAATATTTTATTTTTCTATTCTTGAGCAGAGTGAGTGTGGGAGTGAATCTCTGTTTAGAAATTGGGAGCAGCCTCGTCCCAGTCTAAACATGTACATAGTGTTTACAATTGAAAGACAGACACACTTGACTTAGAGTGCTACTTTGTCCTGATACCTGCCTATAGAGGAGGAAGCTACTAGCTAAATGTGCTCAAAGTTTGATAGTTACATAAACGTGCAAGTAAATGCGTACTCGAGGACGCTGCTGACTATTGTGATTTTTCTCATTTCAATATCGGCTCGACACAAGTTTTACAACAAAACACTTTAGCTCGTCTCCGCTACTGCTTTCGTATTGTTAGTTGTCAGGAAGACGATGGAATTTCTATGTCTACGCCTAGGTGCGGCGTCTGTGAGACTTTGCATCCTGCACCGTTCCTTCCTTTCAGAGCCCAGAACACTGTGAGTGGTGTCGTGTCGAACTGTGTGGCTCTGTATCTGTACTTTCTGTACTGGGAGTCAACTACAATTCTACTACAATACTTTAGCCATTCCAACAGAAGTTGATTCTAACTTATCCACGTATTCTTATTTTCCGAGATAGCGATAGCGATACCTCGTCTCAGTCCAGTATCCGTAACTTGGAAAAGTTTACTTATGCAAGCAGAAAAACTTTCCCTGAAACTTATGTCACTGGATGAATTTCTCTTCTGACGTAGTTTTGAATTGAAACCTGAACTACAGAGAACAGAGTCAAGCCAGACGACATACATAGGAAGAGGTAGGTACTCGCATTATCTTTCTTGCGTACTGCAGTGTAAACACATTTTTTCCCATTTCCAATTCCTAAAATTTTGTATTTCAATCTTCAATGACGAAATACAAAAGTGGAATAAAAAAAATCCTGTATCGAGTCTCGAGTTTCTGGATGTAACTTTTGAGCATTTTTATGCAGGCGTTTTACTCCCTATATCTAACTTGTGGACTCACTATATAGTGTAGAGTGAGTATAGCATGAGTTGTTCTATACAATATAATGGGAACAGTAGTCTGAGGTGACTTGGCTTGGCTCTAAGATGCTGAGACAAAGAATTGTTTCCAAGAGAGAAGAGAACTACAACTCATTTAAACATTTCGACAGAATGGTCTCCCTACATAACTTTCTCTTGTAAGTTCCTCAGTACTTGGAAGCACGTGTTCCGTTCTTTCCTGTAATCTTGTACTACATAAAAGTCTTTGTCCAGGAGATGATACGATGCGCTTCGTTCCGGTGCTCCTATGTATGCAATGTAAAGTCTAAAGGAACTGTTTCGTATGCCGTCACCACGGTAACATACCAGAAACCAGCGCCAGAAGATAGGAAACCAAGTAAATACTTGTTTTAACTATACGAAAATTAAACCTGGAGCTAGCAGATTGGATTCCTTCCCGTCCTCAGCCTCTTTCACTTTTACATTTTATAAACAGACACAGTTACACTTTGACTTCCCTCTCGTCCATCAAGTTATGAATTACTCCCGTGGATCTTTCTTTACATACTGCAGACAGAGCAAACAATGTGGAATACAGAGTGTGCCATTATTCTCCGGAATACCGGACAAAGTTTTTTCTAAATTTGCACGAACAATTTCCCTCTCAATTGAAATAATTTTACTTCGCAAGCACATACTAACTATTTCAGATTCCAGTCCACACACATACACACATCCATAGGTAGGAAGCAATGCAAAACCAAAAATGAAAACTTTCTACTTTGAAATTCTACACATCCAATTCTATATTACACCCATTCTCATTTTTGATGCATCGTTAGGCACGGATGTATACCGTGACCAACCAGATCGAATCAAGCCCAACGACCAATGTTGCTAAGAGAAAAAAGACAAAATCAAAATCATGCTTGAAACATTGAAGCAGAAACAGAGGGATTGAGAGAGGGAGAGAGAGAGAGAAAGTCTGAGAGAAAGTAAGACGGGAGGGTTGGATGCATAGTGATAAAAAATTGTATTCATCGATCCATATTCGCCCTGTAGTAGTCATTCTTTTGAATAAACAAGCAAATCTAGTACTGATGATTTCCAAACTTTTCAAGAAACCAAAATGTCACGTCTCTGATCTCTTTGATCCCATCTGTCACGAATCTAATCTACTGCACATATTTGCTTGTAGCTTCTAGAGTGCTCCAAACCTACAAATCAGATTGTCGAGTTTCAACTTGTCGAAGAATCCATCTCCATATACACATCCGAACATCCGCAGCCGCACACATGTACGTGTATTTACAGACACTCACAATACAGTAACTATATGATTTATAGTAACTAGACCACTCACTATGACTCCGATACAGGTTATACAGTCCTCCAGCTCACAGCCTACTGTGGCAAAACGGAATTATGGGTTGTACTTACAACTCGGTAGAAATGGTGAAAGTGGATGTTAAGGGTTTAAGACTGACTGGGAGGGTAGAGGAGGACTGAAGGAAGGATGGAAGGGAGGCTGGAGTCCATTGGAGAGGGAAAGCACAGTAAATAGTGGCAGTTGAGTTTGGAGTCTGGGTACGAGCGCGTTGAGAGGAAATGCACGTCTGATGACAAACCAAACGACAAGAGTTGATGTGGAACGTGTACTTTTCCTCCTTTTACTTTCTCCAGTCCTCTGCCACTGTTTCCAAGCTTGTTTGCAGCTTTCACTTGAAACTCTTGCCTCATGATTTGCTCGAGAATAAATACTCTGCCAACACATGCTCCATGGATTGAATTCTTTGTCCACTTAGTCCCATTGGCTTTGTCAACATAGGAAATCTGAAGTGAGAGCGAGTGAGAGAGAGAGAGACAGATAGACTTCAATTCAAAGCGCAGAAGACAGATTGAATTTCATTCTGTCTGTAGTTTCTATTTAAACTCAGTTACTCGTCTATTTTCAATGACTTACATCACATCTCATCCTCCAGCATTACTCTACTCCGAAAGTCAACCCAGGCTACGTACCGGAGCGTCAAGTCAGATCACATTGACAACGAAATTCATGGTGGAAGATTTCCCAAGTTTTCCATTACACTTGCATTATAATGATTAAGTTGGTATGTATACATATGCGTCCGTCTGAGCCCCGGCTGAAGTCTGCATTGTACTTTGAAACCCTAGAATTCTGAGAATCCATGAGCACACAAAGTACATAAACCTACATACATATATGTAGACAATTGACTCAATTTACAATCTCACAATGGAATCAGTCCCAAATCCTATCAATTATCAGTTTCACTTGTATTGATTTTCCCAACAAGAAATCCCTCGTAATGTAAACCTGTTGACTAAATTATTGATCTAGAGTGTAGTAAAAGGAGTAGTGGAGAGAATGATCGTCTACTCGACTGCATGCAAATCAGGGAATAAAACTTTTATTTGGGTGACTTAGTGTATATTCTTCTAGCTTTACGATTTTTTAAGGGTTTTTTACGTTAACAAGAGCAATCTAATCACTATGTGTGTCTGCATATCTGGGAGTGTGTGGTTGGGTACTGTGTTGTGCAACCTTCCTAACTTCCTATGTACGTACACGAGAGGAATACTTACTACGAACGCCTACCTACTACCACTACCACTACCACATCAGAGTGGGCCACAAAAACACACCGTAGCTGTATTAAGTTGAGGGGCATATGTACGCTCTTGGAGCATGCACGTAGGATGTAGAAACTTGTGTAAACTCTTTGTCTTAAGTGAAAGTTTGAGTAGGGAAAATAAAAAAGCGAGACGGAGGGAGATGGGATGAAAAGCGGGCGTGCTTTCGTAACCAGCACTTGTTTCTATGTGTCTATGAAGCATGCATGTAGTGTGTTTTTCAAGCACGGAGATGCAGCATGCATGTAGGTATGTACTTTGTTTCCCATTAGCGTTGTGGAAATCCCTTTATAATTGTTATTGGCTCTACGTAAATATGTACGTACCCATAGACAATTGGAGATATGTAAGAGTGCTCCGAGATAAAAAGAGTCTTAATTAAGCATACATTGTGCAGCAGTCAGCTCTGTGTGTGTGTTTCTACATCTTCTCTGTCTCAGAGATAAAAGTGAAAGGAGGTCTAGAGTGCAGAATGTAAGGAGCGGAGGAAAAAGGCTGGAGACCACTGGGAACGTCGTCGGCGTTTACACTGGCGGAAGGCGGAACAAATTAAATATTGAGTGCTATGGGAGATGGAAAATGGTATCTCATTCTCCTTAGGAACGAGTATATAAACCTTATTGCAATCCTTGCAACACAACCTAGGTGTACAAACCAAACATTGCGACTCCCACTGTAACACATATATGTGAACTACATTTTATAAAATTAAAACCTACATTTGTATACTCTTACATTTAAACTTTGAAAATGGACAGATAAGCCAAGGCTCCGTGTGTGCTTAATGTAATTGTAGTTACATGGAGTTTAAAGGGTTTTTAGTGTAATCGTATTAAAAGTTCCATCTTGGTGTATAAAAAATGTGCACTCTCTTAATTATTTTTATTTCCAATAAAATTACATGAAGCAATACGGGCCCTGCACTTTAGAGGTGTAGTGGATCACTTCTTAAAATTACGGTCAACTTTGTAGAACTCTTTTACAAAAACTACTTAAATTGCAATTGAACAACGAAAATGGTAAAATTTAAAAAAAAATATCTACCTAAATATTCTTGCTAATACTTTGCCAAAGAAAGAAATGACACACAAATTCAGGAAACTGTAGCTGCTAATTCAAAAACAAGGGAAATAAAACGCAGGAAATATGAGGGAAATCAAATAGGAACAAATATAATTGGAGTACAAGAACACAGTAAAATAATAATTTTTGTAACCCAAATCCCGTAGTATTCTATTCCCTGATGCGCTCATCGTTGTTTCAGAAACAATAAAAAAATACCTGTCCTAGTCTTGAGCAGAAACAGTCAGAGAAAGTTGCTCCATCTTTATGTATTAGATATACAATGAGTACCTGTAGTTTGGTAAATTTCATGGAGCTGAAATGTGAGCATTAGCTCAGATTTAAAATGGGAAGAGGTAAAGTTTGTAAACTGAGGATGGGTAGAGAAGGAATTGGGTTGGAATTATGAAGTTAACTTCATGCATAATTAGAATAAGGTCAATGAGATTTCTCAAGAGGGATCAATTATAAGTTATTTCTCCCTGACGGGCAGTGTAACGAGATCTACATTCCCATTTACTCCGAAAATATGTATAAAGAAGTACATTAACGCACTTATAACACTACTCCCTCCTCTGCTTTATGACTTATAAATTCCTGGGCTCAGGGCAGAAGTTGGAGAATTTTATCTCTAAATGGTCTCACTGGCTCCACATTAAATAAAGGAAGATGTACTCCCGAGGACCTTACAAGACGCGAGAGAAGAGACGATAGTTCAACTCAGCTCGTCTTCCCTCGTACTCTCTCTCCTTCCTCACTCACCAAATGAATGTAATTATAAACTCAGGTTCACTCAACATCATCTCACCAGCACCGACACCAGTACCAGTACCAGTGCCAGTACCAGTGCCAGTACCAGTGCAAGTACCTCTAGCAACCAGCCTCGTTCAGCAAAGTACCTATAACAGATATTTTACAGAATAGTACGTATGTACAAAGTATAGCGAACATACATATAACAACCAAAGCAGTAGCGGGCAACTGAGGTAGAAACTATATAATTATAGCAGGGCTTGGAAGTATAAGTAAATTGCAGACACCTCAATCTCTGTCGCTTTCCCTGCTACCAACTACAATTAAGACGCAACTACTTCCTAACGCATACAATATATCACTTTAAGAAGCAAAATGATGCAAGTAAAATACTTCTTAACAGAAAAGGAAATTTTTAAAAGGTACAAAAAGAGCTTTTGAATCTGTTTTAAATTCTAATTTAATTGTGTAGTTTTGTAAAAAAGCATTTAAACTGAATACTAATCCAGAGCATGTGCCACTTTGCTTCTTAAAAAAGGATATGGATGCATTCATAATGGCCAACTCGATACATACAATGTACATAGCTACAGCTTTGCATATGCCACGGGAGCAACCCCACTTGACTCGGGTGTAAATGTGTTGATAAATAACACAGGAAGCCTGTGCGTGAGCTGGGCTGTGAATGTGCTGTGTGGGTGGGATGCAGAAACTGTCATCTCATAAAGGGAGTCAAGTGTGTATAAGATTACAAAATAAATTAAATATGTAGTTAGCAAGTTGAACAATTTGGACAGCCATTAAATAGATTATAGTGGAAAAGTTCCCTTAATGTATTTCATATTATGTGCATTGCTCATTCATGGGCCCACTGCTGTAGTAGGTGATTCGGGTTCGGCACTCTCCGCTCGCATGGGTACCTTCCAGAATTCTGTTCCTCATAATTTCGAGATGGTACTTTGCATGTTCTGTTGAGTCACTGTCGGTGGCTGTAGCTGAGCAAGTGGATGAAGGACAGACGGAGGACGGCGACGAGCATGAGGAACGACAGACTGCTACTTTCTCTCTGTCACATTACTGATGATCCTCTTGCTCACTAAATAACTCATTTTGACTTCATTTTAACTGGAGGATTGTGACAATTTCGACGATAGAGTCACAAGCTTAGGGTAGCTACTCTTACACAGTAAAAACTTGGGCTGACAGATGTACTATGTGCTGTGCTCTACTATGCATAAGTTGGTCGTACGTAGATTTTGGACTGCTATGAATAGCCCAGGGTAGGTATATTTAATGACCGCACTTTCTCCGTGATAAACGTGCTAGTCTTTGTTCCCTGACATGCTTATTATCTGAAGTCCTATGCAGTCACTGGCTGTGAGGTCTCTATTCTTACATGGGCTCTCTACCTTTTTACATGGAAGAACCATTCTTGGGAGCCCTAGCATGTATGATTAGGCACTCCATACAAAAATAATATGCCTTACATGAGTTCAGTGAATCGGATCGCTATGCATGGTCATGTTAAGGAATGAGTAAAAGCACAATTTATTCTCATCTTTGGCTTCTTCTCTTTTCCCTTCTAGTGTCTGATTGTCCTTTCTCTGTCTTTTCCTCTCTCTCCTCCCATTCGTTATTCCCTCACTACAGCATCTCCTTCCGCTTCCTTTGTCTTCCCTCTCCCTTGGCCTTCCTTCCCATGCCCTTGGTGTGGTGAGCCTCCTTCCCACAAAATATTTCTACTCTACTCAGCCCGACTATTAGTCTTATAGGAATCTCAATGGATGCGATGGTGAGGTTTAGCTACCCCTGCTTTGGTTTGCTTGGGTTACGTTTTGGTTTCCTTCAAATGGTTCCAGGGAAATAATATAAATGGTTCCCATTGACGTTACCATTACGTCCTCCAAATGTAAGTTCCAATGTTCGAATTCATGGAGTCAGACCGGAGTCAGAGGTAAAATGGAGCCACGGAGCAATTACCTATATCCACGGGTTGACGCCTGAGAAGCAAAATGAGACACTTTCCTTTGAAAATACGGAAATGAAATTAGGTACTTGCTTTTGAAGAGAGTAATAGCCTACCAATGCTTTTGAAAATCGAACAACATGTCCTAATTGCATGCTTTGAAAAGGCTCAAAAAGTTCCTTCTGAATGTTGTTTTAAAAGGCTGCAAATATTCTCTTATTTCTCTTGCTTTGAACAGGTACAAAATGCCTTGGTTGCTAATTCTTAAAAAGCAACCAAATATATACCGTCTCGTAAGATGTAAAATTTGGTAAATCCAAAACGGGTTAAAAGCAAGTTGCTGCATAAGTTGATTGATAGACAATCTCAATTTTTAAGTACCACTTAATTGTGGTTCCGTTTCCGGTTCTTACTGTAGCAAAGTTAATGCCAAAATTATTCATAAATGTTGTTATTTTTTCAAAAAAGACTTAATTAATTGACTTTTGACATTTAAACAACAAGTAATGATCAAATAATTTATTTATTTAGGACTCAACTTCAACTCCTTAGGCGTCGTTTTCTAAAGATTAGAAAATCGAAATAGATAGATAATAGAAAATGAAATAGATTATAGAAAGGAACCAAAAGAGAGTTTGTGTTTGTATACATGTGAAAACGATTTGTGATAGCTTTCCTTTCCCTTTGTTTTCTCATAACGTTTTTGACGAAATGAAATTTTGATTCTTGTCGCGTTAAGAACTAACTTGTTCCTGGCTCTTTACCGGAGTGCCAGTTCCCGTTTTGTCAACCCTAATTATTGCCAATAAATGCCTTAAATCTAAATTGAGGCACATCTTGTGATAAATGCATTGACAGGTACTTCATTCTGCTTTTCGCTTTGGGTTTACCTCATTTTGCGTCTTAACTGACTACTTTTATTATTTCATTCTTTTAAAAACCATGTATCTAGAATTAAAAATGTTATATTAATCCCACACGTTTTACGTAGCGTCCTAATTCGAGATATCCATCAGTTTGCACTTAAATATTATATGATAAACGTCCTTTTGCTGCTTGGGCCATCAACAGTATAGTAGTCGTGTTCCTTCCCTGCTCGGGCTCATGTTCTGCACTTAGCTCGTACGGATCTACATCATCATTCTAAAGAATTCAAGCTACAACTCCGACCAGTCCTAACCGGCTTTACGTGTCTATAGACAGAGGTAGACGGCGTGGAGCAAGCATGAATGTAGCAGAAGGAAAAAAGGAAGAAGAACATGGAGCTTTTGTCTCGTGTCTTGTCCCAGCAGGATTCACTCATCTGAAGAGAGAGAGAGAGAGTCTACTAATGCCCCCATCTGAGCGATTCCCACCGGAGCCATTTCATAGAATCGTTTTTTCTTCTTCCTTCCACGTTAGTTACTCTGCTCTGTACTACTCCAGAGCTCTCCACTCAACCCACTACGTACATAGAATCCATTACTTTCAGCAACTGTAACCCTGAGTAGGTACTCTGTTTCTGTGTCTGTGGCTGTAGAGAGAAAGCAGGCTCGTATTATGCAGCTTGTCGTGACCGTGAAGAAACTACAGATACAGATACAAATGCTCACAGTTAGATCAGACATTCCTATCCTATTTCGTCCGGTGGAAAGTGAACCGAACTCTGTTCCTATTCGGACTAATACAGTCTGTATGGACATCCAGCGAGTATTTGTTTAATGCAGATACCGTAAGTCTCCAAATAGACATCAGTAGTAGTAAACATACTTTAGTTTTTGGTTTGCAAATTCTAAATCATTTTACGATAGATGCAAATTTCGTAAATTGTTTTAAATAAAATCAACTGTTCTGAAAAGTGTTTTCAATCATTAAAAGTGGACTTCTTTACAGTGCATTTGATCTGACTAGAATTTTAAGAAAGGGTTTTTAAAGAAAACTGTTTGCTTTAGAAATCTTTAGTATAAAAATGCAGATGTTTTTAAGTGGTTTATTCCTGTAGAAAAATATAGGCCACAACCATAATGGAAGGAGTAGCTTCCAGGGTGACTAATCGGATATTTACAGTAGCCAAGTATGTACAGTGAGGCATACGCCCATAGAGATGGATGCACCCATAGGAAATGGGCATTAAATTGAAATTACGTTCATTTCATGAACAAACTGAAATATCTCCGTTGGGTGAAGGATCATCAAAATTTTTTTTCCTGGTCCATCAAAAGACTTTCACTAACATTGAATTTCATTGCAATCGTCCTACATGCACCCGAATAAAATGTTTACGCCTTTACTTTACATTCCCCAATGATGGGAAGACAGCACTACAAAGCTTCACCTACACACACACACACAGTACATTACCCATTACACATTACACATCATGTTCACATTCGGCCTTTCCTCCCTTCGTATTTCGTGCCGGAAAACTGCAAGAAAGTCCTACTTAGGAATCCATGATGATGATGATCTTAGGGATCCTACAGCATCCACGAATTCTCGAATTCCCGCTCAGCATACCAAAACAAGATCACACACGCATTGCACTGGGGTGAAAAACTTAAAAATATGCCCCATAAAGAACAGAGCTCAACAATAATAGAAACAGATAAGAATTGCAAATGCAAAAAAAAAATTAGGATAAAGCTCAGCGCTACTTCTTTCTCTTTATCTCCACTACTTGTCAATTCATGAATGTAGTCCGGGAATATCCTCATACTCATAGGAAATGATATGAATGAATAAGAGGATAATATATTTATACAGTACAACACAGAGAACTACGTACACAATTCACATTCCCATTCACATCTTATGTACATTTAGCATAACATGTATCATTCAATTTTAAAGATTGTGTGCAGGTGGTGCTAATATGAATAAAACATTTTTTGCAATATTTTTTTTGACATTCCCTGCCCACATGACAAGAGAGGTCTATTGCCTTTTGCCTTTATGCCATTTGCATTTGTATGTGGTAGGTAATGGTAAATAGGTGAAGCAAAGGCGAAAAGAAAAAGGGAAAGAAAGAGAGAGAGAGAGAGAGAGAGAGAGAAAGAGCAAAGATGAAAAAGCTACAATCAACCATCTATTGAATTTCATTCATCACAATATCTTAAATTTATATTCCTCAAAGTAAATCTGTTAGATACAACAACACTATAGTGATTTGATTTCTTTCCATACTATCCCCAGCGGCTACAACTCTTTTAAATCGTTTTTTCTATCATCGTCAGTCTAGTCAATTCTAAGGTGAATATGTATGTATATTCTATACCCGCCTTTATGCATTTAGTTGGCATTCCTGATGCGTTCCATTTGTGGGTGCATACGCTTCAATCCAGGTCCAGGATACTAGTAGATCGGCAATCGGCAATCGGCACTGTGTACCACGAAACTAAAGTTCACCGACCAGTAAGTCTCAGTTTCAGTCTACGTAAGTTTCCTTCAACTTTCTCTTCACAAAAATATCATCGTTCCTATTGCCTTTCGGGGTTCGAGGGTGGGAAATCAATGATTTGGAGGTCATGTAATATTTGTCTAATGCAGTGTGTGGTGCGTAGGCAATACTGATATATGATCAGTTCAACTTCCAACTACAGCTCTGCGTCTCCGACACTGTTCTATTAGCAACAACAACTTTGACTCCATAAAATAATGAAGTAGGGACCAAAGTTTAAAGAGCGGAAAAGGTTCACTATCAAGTGGACGTAATGGTATTACACGGAGCGTATAGCCATCTATAGATAAGGGGGCAGAGCGGCGGGCATACATACGGGGGAGAATGGCTGGTAAGTGAGAACCGGTGAAAAGCTTTGTAGTGGTGGAGTTGTAGTTTAGGAGAGAATAAACCGAGGAATGGGGCAATGAAGCGTAAGGAAGCCGATGGCGATGAGAGAAAATTTAACGCGTAGTTTAGTAGTTGACTGACTCAGTTGGTTTCTTGCTCTTGCACTCGCCTTTGCTTGTGCTTTCCTCATTTCTCCCGACTTGCCATTTCTAAAGGACTCGGGAAGAGCGTTCACTTATGAAATGATGTACGAGGGACGACGGACGGAATTTTATGAATAAGGGAAGAGCTGAGAAAATTTACATAATCCAATGTGCAATGCCATTCCACATTGCTCACTTACACATGGATTGCTCCGCTAGTTCTGTAGTAGCACTCGTCCTCTGTATCAGTAATACGGCGAGACACACACTCACACGTACATACAACACAGAGCTTTCAACGTCCTTTCTCTCATCATTTCAGGGCTGAAACAGTACACAGCATGAACATTGCTTGGTCAAACTCCCTTGACTCCACGTACCACGGAGTAGGTATGTATACGTAGCTACGTTTCTATGCATGGTATGGCTTAAGAAGCAACGTAGACCAACTTAGTGCTTTCTCCGGATACCGTGTCACCTCTCAACTTTCTCCGACTTTCTCCAAATGTTTAACTTTAAAATTTTTGACTTTCTCTCAAGTAAACATTGGATTTTCACCCTTTTAAAATTTGTAAATATTACGATTTACCGTTTTAAAAGCAGGCGCTTATGAATTTTGCAACTTTTTTCAAAAATATTGGACTAGCTCTTGAGCTTTCGTTTGAATAACCGCCGTTTTGCTTCTTAAGCTTTCATATGATACGGCTGTCTGTATACGAAGGAAAGCTAAATTTTCTTATACGGTAAGATTCACCTCTGTTTTTTCTTGGACGGCTCTATGTAGACAGATTGTGCTTTTTGTGTACGTAGTTGCCAGTTGATTTTGATCTGTGCTGGAGATAGATGGTGAATGTAAAGTCAGGAGCGGGGTCTATCTAAAATCCAACCACGATATGCAGATATATATCTGTACTGTTATTACGAAAGGAGTAACTCTCTGCCCAATTGCACTCAGTCATTGCCATTCATTCCGAGCTACTGTGTGTGTAGATTCACCAATGGATTGTACTGCGAGAGCATCCATCACGGAGAGAAAGAGGAAAGATCTGTCTGCCAGCCCGGCTGTCCCTGTCTGTCTGCAGTACTCACCATCACTCTGACTGGCAATGTCTTTGGAATTACTTTGCAGATAGTGCAACCAACAACTTTGGCTCCCACTCCTTCAACTACAGACCCCACACAAGGAAGCACAAGGGTAAAAGAGAAACATTAGAAAGATGGAAGAATTCTTGTCTTTTTCCTCTGCATTTGTATTCTGTATTTTCTATCTTCCATCAATTGACCTGGCGTGGTCGTGGTCGCGGTCGTTGTTAAGCATCGAGCCTTTCAAATATTTTTTTCTGCATTCTTCCGATTCCATCTTGTAGATTTTAGGCTTAGCTAACTGCACACTTTCTAACTAGCTATGTATGGATGTACTTACGCAGGGTTTGTTATATGCATTATCTCCCTTACCTTCCCTTAGGTTTAGATGCTTGAAGCTTTGCCGGTCGGTGGGTGAGCCAGTTGTGCATACATTACTCCACTTTGGAATGCGAATGTTTTCATTTGTACTTTCTTTCTAAAGAACACGCTCAATGTATGTAGACACCATAGCTCCATATACAGTGGCAATATAATACCGGCAGGTATGCTAGTGGACGAGCTACTACGAGTGGATAGCGTCCAGAGCGGAGTGCTACGTTACTACGGGATAAAATTGACGTCAAATAAGCCTGAAAGTCACAACCACTACCAGTATGTATACACAGAAGCTAGCGAGCCATGAAATGCAGAGTCCAACGCCAGCCCCAACCTGGCCCTGGCCAGGACACGTATATGTACATACATACAAACAAAATGCAGAAGAGTAAAGAAAAAAAGCTAAAAAAACTTGGAATTACTTTGGACTTTTTTAGATTTGAAATTGGGAAATGCAAACTGTAGCCGAGAATTACTGCGAGGAATATTGTAAGTGGAGTCGTAGCCTGCATAGGGTTGTAAGGTTCAGGGAAGGAACCAACTTTTTGGCTGACCTGCATCTCATTCATTCTTTCCCCTCTCCACACTCTCCAGGGTGGTCGTCGGCTCTTGCTAGTGTGTTTGGTCTACTTGGTAGCATTGCATGGCTTCCTCTTCTCCTCTCTCAAATTGCCACTATACTCCCATCAACTTACAGCAGGCTCTCCACAAACTTCGGGCTCCATTCAGAACGGAAAAGATGTATGGAAATTCTTTGGAGTGCGAGCGGTAGTTGTTAGTTTTCTCCTGACTTTCACTTCACCATGCCATGGCATGGGATGGGATGGTCATGGCTGTATGAAGAAGCGGAAGGTAGGGAGTAGTTACACTTACATTCATGCCAAAATACTTACCAAGTGCTATAACTGTGTATAGCTACGGCTATAATATCAATAGCAATGCTCTTCGTAATCTGAATGCAATGTTGAAGAGGAAAGTTGAACTTATTCCTTATTCCTACTCATCCGTGGCCATGGTATGCCAATGCCAACAGTTCTCCGGCTCTGCATTTCTACAGATACATATTTCCACACTTGGTGTAGATATGCGAGAATTCTTTGGCAATCGCTCCGGTTTTGTTCGTCCATTTTACCTCCTTATTCCTTCTTACACTCAGTTGCTCCTTCTGCTCACCTACAGCTACACACTTATAAATACTATATACTGTATAAAATAGTCCCTAGCGGCACTTACACGGCTGATGGAGGGAAGAGAAAGGACAATGGCTTATGGGATCCAGGAAATTCATGAGAACAAACATA
Source organism: Dicyrtoma fusca (assembly GCA_034695205.1). NCBI lineage: Eukaryota > Metazoa > Arthropoda > Collembola > Symphypleona > Dicyrtomidae > Dicyrtoma > Dicyrtoma fusca. Next base: position 34,449 of record JAQFZC010000564.1, read on the forward strand.
GAAGTGTGCCAAGCAGAGGCAATACTACCCCATCAACCATGCAAAGGTAAGTTGCTACATCAGTCCCCGTCCTATATAGCTGTACATGTAGATGGATAGGGCTATGCTCGGTAGTTGTTTATATGGCTTAGGATTGTTCTTTAGACGAATCTATGGGGAACTTGGGATCTACATAAGGATTGCCTCTGCCTGCCTGTTAGGTGAGTCTGCACATCACATATCAGCCTAACTACAAATTCTTTTCGGAGAATATCTTTGCTTAGACTAGAAACTGCCGACTTCTGACTACTGACTAACGAGGCAGAGGAATCTAACAATTCAGATTATTCTAATAAAGGGAATGACGCTCATGCATCCGTACTCGTGTAATAAAGCGGAATGGTCGAAATGACTCGTATATCTAAGTATGTATCTGTAACCAAAATGTATCCCGAACCAAAGCGACGCCAGATTTCAACTTTGTCCTGCTGATGCTGGTTGGTTACTGTGGGTGGAAGGTAAGTTGGTTGGATGTGAATGTGAATGTGGATAGATTGCATACTTTCGATTTCCATTCAGCAGACCAAATAATGTTCAATGTATTTCATGAGCCAATAAACTTCCGCCATGTTTTGTGGCACCTGACCATATCTCCTTCACTGAACTTGAACAGCATAGACATCCAAAGTCGGCACTTTCGAGTATCCCATGTATACCCACTTCAAGTGCATCTAGTAGCCAGTGAAGAAGGTATTCCTACCTTCCTCCTTCAACAAACTAGACTTTCGGCTTCCCCTTTGCCATTGTACTTAAATTCAATAATCACCATGTTTAGGATAATAGAAGCAGAAACTTATCCATCACAATAAATGTGGAATTCTCATGTTGGTCGGGAATGAAACCAAACATGAGTCATTCATCATACATTCTACATTCTCCGTACATTCATTTCAACTTTCAAGGCTCGAGTCGAGAGAATATATTATTAGTAATACTATCAGCATGTACTGACAGACTATGGGGAAATCAAAGCCAGAATTTACTTGTATACACTCACGATCAGACACACATGCGGGAAAGTTGTTGTGTGAAAGGGAAAGCTACCACATAGCTTTTCCTGAACGGGAGATTTAATTAAAGTGCGAATGTTATTTGTACTGATGCATCGATAAAAAACAAAACTTGTATGACTGCTTAATTCAAATAAATTACTGATATTGCTACGGTGAGCATTGGAAAGGAATTCTGACTCTCGGCTTTGACTTCAGCAGAGTGTGTTGCGTGGCGTACAAGATGGCTATGTTCCACGTCCAAGAGTTGAAATGTAGACACGTACCTATATGCTTAGTTTTGATTAATTTTTAAAATATCGATCGAGTTTCATTGCGTAAATGCCTAAGTTGGCATGTTATTTGCAATAGCTACTAAAAGGTATTTGATCATTTCATTTGTTATTCTACCAGTACTGTACATGCGGTCTCGTTTCATTAAAGATCGTTCTCTGTCATCCTGTATTCTAGTTACAGATGTAAGCAATAACAGCACTTTTAAAGCTAGAAACGAACTCTTTTCATTTTAAGTTTTAAATTAAAAGGCTCTACAAAACTACCAACAATTTTAGCATGTTCACTGAGTAATAAAATGCAATTACCTACAACATCATAAGTATTGCAAAATTGCGAGTAATGTGGTCACCCAATGATTCTATGAGTAGGTACTCGTGTAAAATTGTTTAATAAACTACATATTTGAAAATGATTCAAAATGAAAACCTTTGGTGTTTTAACTGCGTAAAATTTGTAGAATCGTTTATTATTCTTATTTACACTCTACCAAAACTCATTAGAAATGGATTCAATTTTCATTTGGAACGCATTAAAAACGCATTCAGTTTCAGCATTCAAAGATAGCTTAGATGGGTTTCAAATGGGGTAATGAAAAATGCTTCCATCTTTAATGAGTTTTGATAGAGCGTACCTAGGTATACAAAATATGTAGTACGAACAAGTATTCCATAGCCCACCATTACAGTTTGTTCAAAATGATTCTATTTTATGTATTGCATTGTAGTAAGTATGTACCTAGGTTCTGAAATATCGGTATACAAACAGCAGAAAATAGCTGGAAATGTATTAAAAGAATTTGTTTTCCAGGATACCAGGTTTTCATGATGGATGAAAATTCCAGTAAATTTATTTTTAAGCTCCAAAGGGGTAGATGAAGTTTTAGTCGACAAATACGTTCAACATCAATGTCCGTATATACGTACCACACCACCCTTACCTAAACATGGTACAAATAGAAAGCTACAAACTTTGGAAACCACTTACCTGGGGAGCCCAAAATGAGAGGAAATAGTTGTAGAGCCAGAAGAAAAGTAAAACTGTGGCTCAAGCTGTAGCAGATCATGGCGATGTCGACGACGGCTGATCACTCCTGTCCGAGTCGGAAAAAAGTAGTTCACTAATTATACTTGATGGGTTCCTCTATGAAAACCATTCCCTTTGTTTGAACAAGAGACATTTGAAACGTTGGTCGGTCAAACTCACCACCCCTGAACTTTCAATCTGTATATAGGTATTAGGTATTTATGTCGTTTATACTATGACTGGGTATAGATGTGTGTATGCAGAAACAATGGCTAAGAATCCAAAAGAATACTCGAGCTCAATCCTTGTTTATTTTTGCAAAGAGAAGTCGATTTGGACGATGTCGTGGCACAATTGCTGAAATAATGACGTTGCATTCGATAAATGTGACACGGGTGAGTGGAGCACGTGGGTGACGGAGGCTGAGAATTGGAGAACAAGTCGTCGAGGAGGATGCCGGTGCGAGACTAAACCAACCTCAACTTTTTGAATATCTATTTCAACCCAGGAGCAGCAGCAGCGTGGAAAAAGGAGGGGGAAAGGGCGAAGAAGTAAGTGAGCGAGACTGAAGAGAGAGAGAGAGAAGTAATGCCAAGGAAAGGACAGACAATGGAAAGCCCGGGTAAAGGACGGATTTTGCGCTTCACGCTACAACCATGAGTCAACAAATAAAATGGAAATTCTCTGCACATAACCCTCAAACCGTATCTTGACACATCTGTATGGACCGCGAGAAAAGTAAATCTTTAATTTGTTGACCCAATGAAAACCACAGGAAGGATCTCCTGTTTACTTAAACGTACGTCGTCTGTGACTGTCTCTCCGTAGACGCATACTAAACCCTTAACCAAACCCAAACCAAAGCCGTATGTTCACAGAGGAGAGGGAAGGAGAAAAACAATCGTTTTCGTTTCAACTCAATTTAGATAAGTCTCGGTCTCGAGCCCTACAAATAAATACAGACAATCGTACTTGGGAAATCCAAACAAATCCATGGTTTACTAATAGGGTTTAACAAGGGGAAACATCATAAGAGACGGTCATGTTGTGTACATATACCTTATCTGTCCGGACACAGATGGGATGCAAAAATGAACGAAGCCCCAATGAAACGCTCCCAACTAAAACTCGTAATAAGATTGACCAACATGTCCAAAAAAAAAGTTTTTCTTTTCCCTCTACGAAGCCAAGTCCCTCTATTAGGGACAGTAAGGAAGAGAGAGAGAGAGAATGAGAGAAAGATAAAATCATTGAATCCCCTCCACAAAAACTATCAAACAACAAACTATAAAAGTGTAACTTCTTGTTCTTGTGCTAACCATGTAATGGGCTAGATTTTGTTCTACGTGGGTTGATTGTACTAGTAGCAACAGCAACTTACAGACACTTCATGTTTACAGATATTCTGACAGGACGTACCGTAATGTACCATGTACTTAGAGACTGACTGACTCTCTAGAACTTGGGCGGTCTGCTCAACGAATGAATAAAAGTAAAATCGAGTTACTAGTCTCAAAACTTACAGACTTGACTAGACTTGACTTGAGTCTCTGAGTGTCACACTTTAGACTCGAAATGCTTTCTTCTTATCGCTCCAAACTCAGTCGACAGTCAAGAACAATAAATTAAGTTCAAATCACTCTGGTAGTGAAGGGAAAAGTTTAACAAACTTTCTCAAAGGAAACAACATTCGGAGAGCCATATAAATACATTATATCCACCAAGACCAATCCTCCGCCCCCCATGCATGTACTATCACTACTACACTACTGGTGAGTGGAAGTTCGAGTTGAAAACTGTTGCATTTTCTGCAGATTCCCAAGAAATGATTAGATCTTTGATCCTGGGATGGGGATGGGCACAATTCTAAGGAGTAAATATTAATTTTATTACATGGAGCTCACACGTACATAGATGCATACTCGATCCAAATTTACTTTCCCTTTGCACAACCACTGCACACTGCCACTACTGTATGAACCTACCTACTCCCAGAGTGCCTCCGGACTTAGCTACGTATGTACTTGTGCAACTGATAACCAGTTGTGTACACTATGAAATAAATCCTGGGAGGATAAACATAAGGCCAAGAGAAATAGGGGAAACTGGAAACAATATTAATTAAAGTTTACTCTCCAACCTCCTCTTCAAATACTGTCTAATAAAACATATGAGGGGAAATTTTAATTATGATATTTAATCATTCTGCTCTCTTGCTCACAAATAATGTTTTGACACGAATTATGAATACGCAAACAATTTCTCAGTTTCTATTGGAAGATGCTATTTTGGCAATGCCATTCTACACTCTGTCAATTTTATTTTTGCTTCGTAGCAGTAATATACCAAACATAATTGAAGGGTTTTTATAAGAAAAATGAAATTAAGAGGCTCAGGTCAAGGGGTCAAGCTGAAGTACTGGAGCCGGAAGTAAGTAGTTGCGAACGAGATGATTCATTGGAATCATCGTCAGTCGTGGTCGTATCCCATTCCATTGCAGAGGGCGCTGAGGACGGAATGTCTCCAGAAGAATTCACTCGATTCTCTTGGAAATAGTTGCTGGAGCTACTAGCCGCGCTGTCGCTATATGCACTTAGTCGGCCACCGTTTGAACCGGAATTATTTAAGGATGGAATGTCATTGTCGATTTGGATAAGGTCTTCAGTGTCTGGATCTGGATCTGCTTCAAAGAATTCAATGAAATGAAGCTGTGAGATAAGTTCACTGAAAGATCCCTCGTAGCCAATGAGACGCATGATCATGATGAATGTGAGATACCAAACTATGGCGGAAATGGCTCCAACCAGCACTAAATCGCTGCTGATACTGTCACTTCCCTCGTAGGTTATGTACGCAGTTATGGATGAGAGGAAAAACTGAACCACGCTGGACAAAGTAGCATTGTCCGGACTGCTCAGTAATTCTGTCTGCATTTGGTATAAAATATGCAAGATTTCAAAATTTTCCTTGTTACATTATATCATCTCTGACAGTAGAAGGAAGGAAACTCTTAAATAGCTCTGCTACCTGTTGTTCCAAAATAGAGAAATCGTCTCTGTCCCGACAGGGATGTCTTTCAGATACGTAGGCCCGTCGTAATTGTCTGAGTTTCTGTCGAGATGCATTAGTGGTAGGATTCAAAACTCGAGGATTCTGTAACGAAGCCTGCATATCAGCCGGACTGGGAAGAATTTGAGGAATAGTTGGGGGCTCAATGAAGTTGGCACCTTTAAAAGAAAATGCTGCTTTAGAATCTCAGGTACATATGACTTGGAAATTTAAATAAATGCATAGATCGGCAAGGAAACAAGTTTCAAAAATGTATTTAATTACTTCCAAAATACTCTTTCGACAATTCCTGAAGGGAAGTGTACATCTCAGCAACGAATTCGTCGACACAGTAAGTTCTCTGAACATCAAAGTCATCCTTCACATATTGCCAGCACACTGGACAGACACGCTTATGATTGAACCACTGATAAATGCAAAAGGTACAAAAATTGTGACCACAGTCCAGACAGATACAGTCCACCAAGGCTTCATTACAAATCCCGCAGACAAAGTTGACGTGAAACAAGGCCATCAAGCAAACTGCATGGAGTTCAGGAGGAAGCATTTTCTCGTCAAAATCAACATTCACAAGTTGTTTCTCGCTTTCTAATTCCGGCGCTGAGTGGGATTCCCTTCCAATTTGATCCTTTTTTGCCAGAGCATTTTGTCTTGGTTTGAGGAGGCCATGTGAATCAAAAAATAGATTTAAATTCCTTGGCTTGGCGTATGCGGGGTCCAAGTGGTGAGATTCAAAGTCTTTTCTTAAGTTATTATTCTGTGCAGGAGGAGTTACTGTGGAGGGTCCAGGTTTTCCTTCCTCCATTATTAAACGCGTCCGCTCCCGCTTCCGTTAGGTCACCACAAATGCAAACGCTAACCTCAACCAAATCGGTATCGGATGACCAAAAACCCACAAATGCGCGTCATAGTCATGCAGTACATTTTGAAATAATTATATTAATAATTATAATTATATCCATGTCACAAATTTTGGTGAAGGAGTGTCGATTAAGCTATATTATTTATAAATGGAAATGGGGCTACTACTGAATTATTTTAACCAGGGAAAATCGTTTGCTCAGTCGACAGCAAGAGTTGTAAATAATAATACTTTTTTATAATAATAATTATTCAATGAAAGCTAAGGGAAGTTTAGGGGCTAGTAGGCTAGGACGTCTAATCCTGTCCTGATTATAAGTTACTATAAAAATACTGCATTACGAAATTACGAGAACGAGACCTATTATGGTTGCCGGACAGAGATTTTATGGGATTGTGAAATTGTGAATTTGTGAGTGAATTGTGGTAGGGCGGTAAAGTCCTATAAACTCTGGCTACTCTGGTGAAAATTATACCACATAGAAAACTAAGCTGCATGAAAACTATCGATTACTGTCAAAGTGAATCTAAATCTCCATTTTTCAATAACGAAATAACAAACTGTGTGATTTTACTCATAAAGATAAATGATTTTGGCACGAATAGTTTACATAAACAATTCAAGAATATTGAAATCATGCCATGCTCACGTTATCCCTTGGTTACATTAGGATTAACAATCATGCCATGCCCCACCAATACCACATCACGTACATGTGCTCTGTAAATGGTCTTAATCCGACTCTCCGACGGGAGAACTGGACCGACACCAGAAACTCTCCGACTTTGGTGGCAGGATTCGTGACTCAAGAGAAAGAGTAAAAGAGATAAGACCGCGGCTGCCTTAGTAGGGTGAACCTACATGAAAGGATTCAATGCACCGTGTAAAATGGTATGTAGCATGTACACACATCTACAGTAGAATGTTTTTGTGAATTTATGATCCCTTTTAAGTTACTACTTCGCTCGTAAACCCTTGAATAATGAACGAATACTATTTCAATTGCATGTAAATCATTGCTTTCGGTGCAGTCATAATTACTACCACATTTTCTATAAACTATTGCTTTATAGCTTTCATTGCAAGGGTAACCTTCCCGCCGATCATAAACATATGCAGGTCATTAAAATTAAATTAAATACACAATTAATTTGCTCGGCGCTCAGGCATACAGTTTATTTGCATCTCGTGCAAGCCGAGAGCGTTCCATAATAATAAGTAGGAAAATGTGCTTGTAGGCACCTTCAACACGTCCATTTACATTTAAACTAAGATAGATTTTTTACAGTTGAAGATTCCTTTCAATAATATGCCAGTTAAAATACAAAAAATGGATCCTATTCCAGTGACGGTAAGCATTATCCATGCTTGCGCCATACTAATACACACAGATAAAAATAAAAACAATTTTAAACACTAATTTAAAGTTTGCGAATTAGCCTGAGAATTTCAAATGTGTAGCTAAATAATAAATAATTGCACCATCATCATCACAGCACAGGTGTACACACAAACTGACTTGTATTTTTAAGAAAAATATTCTATTAATCTATTGTTCTATTGTTCTGTCCTTTGATCTGTGGCACCGCAGAATTTCACCCGTGAGTTCTCCTTATAAATTGTACAGAGAGAAGGAGAAGTGTGATAATTGAATCGTAAGAGCCAAAAACCTGTGAAATATTTAAAATAGATTTACCTGATGATGGAAAATGTACAATGCGCATTGCTTCTGTCAATAGTATTGTGCCTACCAACCAGCGTACATGTGATCAGTGAAATCTTGAACATGCCCTGATCAGAATTAACTATGGCATTTATTGAAGTACAATAAAGGTTACGCACATGCTGATACAATGACGTATTGCAATATGATTAATTCTTTTTGTCATTTAATGAGGCTTTTGATGCTACACTCACACACTTTGCATATACATAAGGTATATATACAATGAACATATGTTAGTGTCTGTATTTCGAGTGAATACTCATTTAAAAATTTTGACATAAATACGTATTTCAAATTCGCATTCTGTAGCTTGTGAAAGATGGTACAATAATTTAGTATTAATTACAGCACACGGGGAGCATTGCATTGACAGCTTTGCAGATTTATAGTAGGCAGCTACATATCATAACTATACAGCTTTTCTGTTTTATTGTTCTCAAATAAATTTTTCCGCTCATTAAATTCGGTGCAACATAATACACATTACCTAATGTTTTTGTATTAATTTTAGTATATATAGAATCGCTCCAGAAAAAAAGTATCATTTGCAAAGAGCGAGCAGAGGTTGTTAATCTAAGAACAACATTGCAATCGAAAGATAACTTTTCTAGCCAACGGTCAGAAGTACGAAGCTTTAGCACAAGATGCATAGTAAGTTACAGTAGATACAGTAAACGTTCCCATCCTAAAAAAATATTTGCCTTGAACTAAATTATCTTTGTAAATAATTCATAGATTAGCCTAACTGACATCTTAAAATTGCGTCATAAACTAAGAATAACCTTTTCTGTTTTATTCTCACGAGTACAGTCACAGGGGAGCCCAGAGGCTGGACCAGGATGCTTGCCTTAGTAGCTTTTTGTGTTTCAGCCGTGGTATTAGGTAAATTACTGACACTACGTCCCATGTTACTAAAGAAACTTATCGTTGAAATATTAAAGTATACATTTTATTTAGCCAGCCAAAAAAACGTTACTGTGCCCGCTAACATTCTTTATTTTTTTAAGGGGAGGAGATTGAATCACCAGATTTCTACGGAGCAACCCAAGGATGTACTTTACTACGGAACAAGCCTCCAAGAAATTTCCCATTAGTGTCCAATGGGACAAGAAAGATATACCCCCGCACGAGTGATAACTGCGAGATCGTCCTTCCTTTTGGGGCAAAAGCAACCGTTGGTTGCACTCCGGCAAATAACTTTTTGGAAACTTACAAGACTAACAGCGTCGACATTGAGTGTCAGGCTGGAGGGAATTTAATTGTATGTCGTAGAATAATTAGAATAGCAACGTTTTATTTGTCAAATGAAGATTTGCTTTACAGATAGCGGCGTCTTTTTACTGCTGTTAAGTACAGTACAGGATTTTTAATGTTAAAACTTTCATTAATGTGTATCGCAGATCAGTTCAGCTTTACAAAGTACAACTATCCAAGAATTAGGCTGCAATGATGCGGTAAAAGAAGAAATTTACACGCAGGGGATATGCTATTCTCAATATGCCAATATTTCCATAGGATTTAATGATGCGGGAGGCCGACAGTAAGTGGTGGTTCACCTCTTCATACAAACCATTAACCTTTTCAAAACGGTAATGTGTCTAGTTTTACATCTTTTTGAAAAATGCTAATTTCTAGATTTTGCCTTTTTTGAATGTTAATTTTTTGTTTTGACTTTTTTGAAAGTATTAATTTCTTGTTTTGACTTTATGAAAGTGTTAGTTACTAGTTTTTGGCCTTTTTGAAAGTGACGATTTCTAGTTTCGAGCTGTTTTGAAAGTGTCTACTGATTGTTTTTATCTTTTTTGAAAGTGTACATTTCTTGTTTTGACCTTTTTTGAAAATGTAAATTTCTTGTTTTGACTTTTTTTGAAAACTTTAATTTGTAGAATAATCACTTTTGTAATGCATTCTTCCCATGGTTCCCCGTTCCGAATAGGTTAAGATTGAACTTATGTGATGGGATGCATTTTGCATACTTTGCTTTTAATAATTCCACGTACACATAAAACAATATCCTTAGTTTTTCAGTGTGAATGAAGAATGTAGGACAATAATGTATTAAACTTTTGTGATTCAGATTTCCTCTCATAAGCGTCTGCCATGATGATACAAAATTCAATACAATTATGTCACAGCACAGTCTGTACGGGGGATCTACTGATTCGGCGGAAATATCCAATGCACGTCCGAGCTTCAAAAAAGCTCAGTACTACCCATCTGTCTCGCCTCAAACGGCGTACACGCAATCCAGTCAACTTAGCATGATGAAAGACTTGGTACGTTGAACATGAGTGATTATTTTATTCTGAATAATGACAGGCATTTTAGTCATATTACAATACTTCACCAAGTATGTATACGTAAGTACTTATACAAGCACTCCATACAAATTAAAACGTGAGTAATTCCAGTGTGGTTGCATTTTAGCCAGCTATAAATCCTGTATGTGAGGGTATGTTCAGAAAATAGAGCGAAATGATTGATAATTACATCTATTGACACATTTCCCATCCAGGTAAAATCTTCTACAAAGGCGAGTGAGTACATTAACAAGGACAACTACTTTGCAAGGGGACATTTATCTCCTGATGGGGATTTCATTTATGCCTCAGAGCAAAATGCAACATACTACTTTGTCAACGTTGTTCCACAATGGCAATCGATTAACAATGGAAACTGGAAGGTAGGTCTAGCAATGGATGCGGAAACAATTTACATGGAAATTATAACACACTTTAAAGAGTGATTACACGGCTCGATTCGTGGTTTGAAATGTTCCATAATGATACACACAATTCCGGTTAATCACCTGAATGAATACATTTAGGCGATGGAAGTGGCTGTTCGTGACTTAGCAGCCAAAGCACAGTCTACGTTCACAATTTACACAGGAGGCTATGATGTTCTCAAGCTTAAAGATATCAACGGTAATTTGGTGGACATATATCTGGCAAAGAATGGGGATGAGTTTGTTCTACCAGCACCAAAGTATGTACCTACCAACTTTTGTTTAAACAAAATTAATACTCCGTGCTATATTTTTGGAAAATAGTAGTGCCAAGATTCCGGAAGAAAAAACTAATTATTAACTTTTTAAACGGTTTAAGGTTGACATTTAAAATTATTCACGATCCTGCTGCAAAATCGGCTGTCGTAATTGTAATGGTAAACAATCCTCATGACCAAGGAATCACCTCTGCGGACATCATTTGCCCAAATATTTGTGATCAGTTATCATGGATTAAATGGGACCCACAAAACGTTCGTAAAGGGTACACCTACTGTTGCACTCCCGAAACATTCCGTAAAGCAGTTCCATACGCTCCTAATCTCGGAAAGACCAAACTTTTGGCTTAAAGGCGAATTCCTTCGTCAATTCAATTTACATTTCTACATATTTATTGCCATCTGAATTTAATCCTGACAGATTGGGTACACACATTCGTAGAAGCTAGTGTACTCTATTTTTAGTAGCATTTGATATGTAACTCTATTAACGACTTGAAACAAATTCAATAAAAAACCATTTCAGACATCTCTATCAAGCAATGATTTTCAATGATTATTATAAATGCACTTTTAAAATTAAATGTTTTCAAAAGTTTACAATTCTTGCACACAATAATTAGTTTCAGATGAATGATTGATGAAGCGATTACATTCTTAAGTATAAATACCTAAGTGCATACGTCAATGCAATGAGTAAGCGCAAGCAATTTACTTTTAAAACCTAGAAAAACGGAATAAATTAACGCCTGTTTTTTTACCCCTAGATCCCTTACATACTTGAATAAAACGATATTGCGAATCTACAGTTACGATGAAAAAATTGTCTTTATTTTATTTTAGTATCTTATTTTCCTTATTTTAGTTAGTTTACTTCCTCTTGAAAACCTCATATTATACAAGGCAAATAGAATATATTATTCTATTTGCCTTGATATTATACTGTTTAATCGTTGAAAGTCAACCATTTAATGTGAAATTCGCAGTAGTGTACCTAATTCAGTTTTCAGTATCATCATTCATCAGTAACAATAAAACTTTGCCTGAAAATTAGTTTAGAATAAAATTGGAAATGAACATACCAAGATATTTTTGTAATGGCACTATATAATAGTACACACTGTTAAGCCTCCCATCCAAAGCAGTGCACGCATGTGCCTGCCACATTTCAATGCCCCGCTCATTTGCCTCATCAT
>JAQFZC010000565.1:0-46634 GCA_034695205.1 Dicyrtoma fusca
ATGAATTAGATAATTACTGCAATGTTTACGAAAGGACTGGTGGAAATTAGTTAAGTCGTAATTTCAGCTTGTCACACAAGCAATTAGAAGTCGCAGGGGCACACTGCATTAAAAAAGTTGTGTTCCAGTAGTATTTGCATTTATATGATGGCTTACTTTGAAACTTTTTATTTGCACACTCCTGAAAGCGAAGGAATATGATAGGGATTTTATATGCATACCTAAATAGGTAGGTAGTTTGCGTGGCGTTGGTATTAGTATTTCCTGTACAAATTACAAATGCGACACTCAGGTGCGGCGTTTGGCGTTTAATTGTTACATTGAACGATTGAACTGATGAGAATTTATATTTTTTTTACCGTAGGCATTTAAAAAGTTATCATCAAAAAACCGGAAAAAGTTAACCCGAGAGGTTGTAATTTTCACCATGAACAGACTTCATTTCCCTGACAGGAGGATTCCCATGCATCACGGAGAATCCTTATTTAGGGAGCCATTTCTCTCAAAGAACGGTTGGAATCATATGGATCAGATATCAAAAGTAACGGAGAAGCATATGGAAAAGACTTCAACACATTCAAGCTCGACACAGGAGGAGATTCGTGAGGAATTTCATGAGGAAAAACTGGATGGCCGACCCCTTCATCCAGCGGACCCGATCAAAAGGACGCGTTTCGAAACAGTTTTCCCGAGCTCATTACCACCAGGTACGGCTCGGGAAGAGCGAACGGACATTCATCATGAGGAGACACATTACCATACTCCAAAGCCAACAGCCGATTCTTTGTCTAAGGTTGTTTGCGACCCGGAGCAATTCCAGGTACATCATCAGCTTCTTGCAGATTAACAATTATGTAAAGAAATGTGCTCCGCCGGTTTATACATACTATAAAGCTTTGTTTGTACTAAAGTATGTTTCTTTTGTTGTTAAATATTTACCAGGTCTTACTCGAAGTTGAGCAGTATATGCCGGATGAGCTGTCCGTAAAAACAGCGGATCACTACGTGATTGTGGAGGGGAAGCACAAAGAATTGAAGCAACCGAGAGGCTATCTCACCCGCCAATTCACAAGAAAGTATTTACTCCCCATTGACTGCAAACCGGAAAATGTCACTTGTAATTTGACCGACGAAGGACTTCTGGTCATCTCTGTCCCTCGTGAAAACATTAATCTGCAGCCCTTGAAAGAAGTAATCATCGACATTCAAAAGTCAGACCAAAAGATGAAGAAGGGAGGTGCCCCCGGCGCTGCTGCCACTGCTGCTTAAAACACTCAAATGATGTGTTGTCCCTAATTTATTTATTTCAGGCTGCTATGTATTTACTTACTAAACTAAATTAATTCCATAACTAAATGGTATAGAATGCTTTACAGGGGCTAGGGCTTAATGTTACTGTGCTTCATTAGAATACGTTTTTTTAATGGCGCAAACAAATTCAGAGTACTTTCGTAATTTTCAAATGTATAATTACCTAAACAAGTATTTTACCATGATAGTAAGTTTTTAAGTTTTACATATAACTCAATTCCAGAACGTGTTGTGCAATTAAGGCACTTTTTTGAGTTAATTATTTATTATGTGTGTGCTTTTTAAACCTCAAGATTTGTTTACGGTATTGTAATATTTAAATAGGTTTATTTTTCTTACTAACAACTATTTGTTGGTTAATTAGAGTTTTAAAAAAATCTCACTATATACATACCTACTATTGTACTTACGGTGCTTGCGGACGAGTATGTATATAATTCGCAGCATGCCGCATGTTTAATGTGTACCAAAAACTAATTCGTAAACGTATGTTTGATCTGTTACTACTAAAGAAGTTACTCTATCGCATCTAATCATTGTAAAACTAATCAAATATGTATTTAGGTAGAATGTATATAATTATTGTGTAAAAGTCGGTATATGAATAGCTGTTATTAATTACACATACTAAGTTATTCCAGATTCCGCATATAGGTACTTTATAAGTACTTAAATATTATATCTATATCATTAAAACATCGTATTATCGTACTATTCGTAACGACCCGAAATGATTTAATTTTTTTAAGATCAACGAGTTGTTATTATCAATTAATGCTTCATCTGATTGTTGACGAAAATATTACTGTACTGCATTCTTGCCGTGTAAGTATATTTGTGTGTTTTTATTAATAAAATTTTCATTGACACTCACCCAAAGTTACCAGAATTGTGGGAGTACTTGTTTCATGGGTAGCAAGCATTGCTATTGCAAAGCATGATGCAGATGCGGAATGACGAAGTTCAAAATACTGCGTGATACGATACAAGGGATTTGCGTATTGCCACACGGCAGACTTGCTAGAAGTTGCTCGTTAACAAAATGAGGATGTGATGCGGCGTCAAAGAGCAAGTGATCATAATAACAATAAATTCGTACGGAAATAAACTTTTGTGCCTACTTTGTAGCCCAGACGCAATATAAGCATGCATTATCAGTATTCATACAGACAGACAAAAGTGCTTTAGATTTGAATCGTGGAACTCGTGGGGGTATGTTGACCTTATTTAAACTGCCCAACTGGCTACAAACTTTTAGTCGCATTATTATTACTATTACATCAGTTGATCGATATTGCATGTAATTTTCGAAACTGACAAACTGCGAAAGAACAACCAGCCTCAGCCCATCCATGCATATTTGATCCATAGTGTGTGACTGCACTTTACCTTCAAAAGCTTATTTTTACACCTACTTTCAGTTGAAATCGAAATTAACTTGTACGCACGTCAAATAAGTGAGCACGCACGATAATCACATTTGTGTACCAAAATGGACATAAAACAGATTATTTTTCTGTCCCGTACGACAAAGCGCGTTTCCCTTCAATTGGCTTGCTATGTAATTACATACTGAAATCAAAAAATTACAATTAGGTACATATTATATAAGTATGTACTACATACATACTTTTGCACATGATACATCAAGTATGAAGATTAGATACGCACAAAAATATTCTGCATTACCTGCTGTACGTACGGAAGAATGGAAGTATTGATCTATGTACTTATTCCCTACCATCACTACCCGCACGCTAGTAGTAATTCTACGTACTCGACAAAATTCTTTGGGGCTCAATGCCTTCGATTGTATTTTTATATTTGTGGTATGCAATTTTCACAAAACTAATTATAAAAGTTGAAAACCTTTTAGTTTTGAAGGGTGTCACGAAGCCTGATGAGCCCTGAAATGTAAAAAGGCAGAGTGAAACTATTGGATTTAGGAAATCTGTATAGAGAAGCACACATTATTTACATTTTAATACCCAAATCACATTCAGCATGATTAAAGCAAAAATACAAAATTACAAAAAAATCGAAAATTCAATTTCCATTTAGATTTTTGTATATGTAATACGTTGAGTGTACATACGTGCTCGCTAACTTGTAAGGTGAAATTGGCATCTAAATTCCGTTCTACTGAATAGCTGTACCTTAATGAGTGCAGTCTGTGGACACAGATAGCCAGTTCATTTTTGTTTTATTTGGGAGTGGATTCGAGTAAAGAACGTCAACATATTTCGTTTGAATGTATAGATCATACACCTGGTAACAAAGCAGATATGCCTATAAGTTGGTGAAAAAAGCAGTGATTTACATCTTCCAATCACTATCAAAATATATGTAGCAATGAAGGGGTATGTATAGACAAATGTTTCAGGTGGTAGGTAGAACGAAAACGAAAACGAAACCAAACGGAAGAGACTGGTGTTTGATGATCACTATCAAAAGGTGGAAGGGCAACAGGACAGTGTGTTCAACAATGCATTGCTGCATGCATCAGCCCACAGCCTACACATACGAGGGACCGAATGGAGGGAAGTTGAACCGGAAACCAGACCAACATCGTCAAAATGCATGAGTTGAATGAATATTTCATGATGTACTTTAGTACTCTGCATTTTAGCTCAACATCATGACTAACTCTGCATAACTTTTTGTAGTTAATAGTCTCAGTTTTAGCAGTTTTTCTGTAAAAATACAAAGCTTGCCTGCCCACAAATAGAAACAGCTCACTACAGCACTACACTGCAGATAATCTAAACTACAGATTTCTTCTGGAAAAGAAGAACTACAAATATAAGTTAACATCACTGACTATAGTGAGTCAATGCCCAATGCTGTGGGTTTGTCTCCAAAACTTACTTGTGCTTCCGTGTATTGATTAACACGATATCAAAAACAAGCTCGTTCCATCTTTCCATCATAATGCTGTCTCTGTCTATCGTGTGTATAGTGATATCTCAGTAAAAAAAACATTCCCTTCCTACAAATCCGTAGCGTGGTAACCAAGAGCCATTTATTGACCAGAGGGAGACTAGGTATAAAATTAGGTATTTACAACTGCCAGAACCAGGCTGGAGATCGGTCATGGAGTTCATTTAGAAAACCAGGAACTAGGATTGTATCGCTGGCTGCTGTCCTTGTTTAATTTAGGTGTGAATATCCTTATTAGCACACTATTAGTGCTTTTCTCTTTCTCCAAAATAATTCTTCAAATCGTGACCCATCACTTAGGGAAACCATGCCAGAGACGTTGGACTGATTCAAACTTTTATTTCTCTGTGCTTGCTTTGATACTACAGACTACAAAGTATGTACAACGTAGCATTTGAGTCGGCAGCATTCCAAATTAAGAATTTTGTGTAACGCAAAAGAAAGTGCTTCGGAGTAGTAATGTTTTTAGGGAAGTAACGTGCAATGACTCTACTTCAATGTCGTAATTGTATTGGAGCGTGTATTCTCTTCGCCACAATCTTCCATGGGACACGTGCAGGTTAGTATCTATAGCCTACCTCTCAGCCACTACTTCTTTTGTATAAAGTTTAATTAATAGTAAGTAATTTAATTATACTAATAAGAACGGACGTATGTACAGTATCTGTATAAGTAACGTTCGAATTGTATTTGCCTTCTGATTTTATCAATACTATGTAATTTTTAATAAACGGTTCCACGAATGATTTAGAATTTAAAAGACCATCGCGCATTGCTCTGATTTATATACATGTTTGTTGTGCGTCCTATAAGCAGTCTAATGTGTAGTAGAACACCGAGTTCTCGACTACAACTAGACCTACTCATGTGTCCGTCCGTAATTTCGTCTAGACCGCAGACTTCGGGTCCTATTGAGTGTTTGCCATTTCCCTGTAGAACTAGTACGGAAATATATGTGAACTACATACCTATTAGCACAGCAGATGGAACCGTGAAAACTTTGAAACTATTACATACCTTCCTAAACTTGAATCCTGTTTAATCCCAATAATGAGATGTGTACAGGGAAAAATTGGTCAGCAGATTCCCAGCAGAGCCAGGAGCCGCCATGGCTCAAGAGCCTGGCCAAAAGAAAGTTCTTGAGCATCCAGCAGCCTGATACGGATTGCATCCGTAATACTCGTATGTATATTATATGAATGGAATCCGTAAGACACTGAGGTCCCGCTTGGCCTATTCTTTATTTTACGGGGCCTTCTTTTTACGAGTATACGCATGTTATGACTAAGGCGACCCAAAAAATTCTTTTTCGGAGATCTTATTTCCTAGTTGTGAAGATCCTTTTTCTTATTTTTTTCTTTGCCTCAAATTATTATCTAAATATTTTTGCTCGTAAACCTTCGAATTCGATTTCCCTGTTTTTGAAAAAAATTCCTATTTTCACTGGAAAAAAAGTGACCAGGTCAATGTATGGACATGCCGTGTCCTTTCGAAGTAGCGACTCAATGGACTCATGGACTTATGGCAAGATCCTGAATTTTCTCTTTGGGCCACCTTACTTATGATGTAATTGTACCAAATTAACCCTCGTTTACAAACGGAAAAATCAGAATTGAATAAGACATTACAAAGTTTATTAAGATTCTAAAAAAACAATAAAAGTAAAGCTCAAAGTTCAGGCTTAGGTTCTTTTCATTTGGTAAATACTAGTGTAAAAAATCTGTTCTGTGCTTAAATAAATTTCATTAAATGCAATTTTCAAAATGTTTTTTTGGTTGGAACGGTAGTTCATTCTTATTACTGTGTGTCCATACGGCAAACTTTATTGTAAGTTCGAAAGAAAAATAGTGCTTTACTTTCTCTTGGTAACCAACTTCGATTCAGATTCGCAGTATAAACTAACGATAAGGCAATGGAAATGCTTGTAACACAAAGGAAAATTATCGTTCATCGCAACCTACGCTACTTACACAAACGTATGTATACATACATACATACATACATGTGTTTGCACTGCGGACGTAAAATATCTAAACATGCATACATGCATTATTAACCACCCTCACTAATAGCAAAAGGGTACTCATCCATAAATGCCCTGACACACAGCATGGATATTATGTACCACTTTACTTTTAAAAGTTTCTGGATATGAACCATTTTGCTTTTAGTTTTATTTGGATGTAAACCACTTTGGCTCATAACCGTCAATAAACGTTTACCTTTCAAATAAGCACAACTTAAATTAGATGTTTTTTTCAGTAAAATTCTCAATTTTCTCACAAATCCTGAAGTTCAGCTGCGTGGTTTTTCATTCAATTTAACTCACGCGTATTATTGTAGGTATATATCCACAAAAATAATACAGTGTAAGTTTAAAAGCACCAGCTTTAGATGAAACCTGCAAATTCGATAAAAGATAAAGTCCCGTGAATTACAATCATCACTTTCATCAATCCTTTAAATCAAGGGATGTGTACCTGTACTACTGTTGACTGTATTCACCAATGTATACACATAACTTAAGCAACTGTTTTGTGAATAAACATATTCGAAACAAAATTACGATCATACTGAATACTATTGAGTAAACGACATGTGTCCCAACTAAGGGTCAATCCATAGTAGGTCATCGTCATACCATCATACGCAACGGACTGTCTAAATCATGGTTCAGTCTTGTTTTCTAAATCATCAATGATAACTTGATAACGAGCAGAGAAAGGGCAGGCCTGACAATTGGGAATAATAAGCTGAATGAAACAATGATGAGTATCCTCACATAAATAAAGTTTAACGCCTTGTAGCTTTTAGAATACAGTTGCAGATAACTTGCGAATCTGCTATGCATTTACGGTATGGGTTGTACGGCCGGAAGTGTCTTCTATTTTTCATCGTATCAAATTACAAATAATTTACAGGATCTGTATTATGTAGATGATTGCATTTTGAGCGGAGCACTACCATGAATTGAATGAGTAGAATCCCTGCAATTTATTTGTTGGCTAACTGGCTATTCATCATTATTGTTTACAACTTGTTAAATCTGCCCTATTCCATACAATTTCAACCTTAATGTTGGCACACACAGACACAATCCTAATAACGATACATTTTTGTTTGATTTCCCTTAGAAAATTCAACGTTGGTGCTTCCATCACTATCACTAGATTCAAGTCCTCACTTGTTTCGTCACCAAGATTTGCCACCGCCTGATTTGCACTATCAATCAACAGCTCCTTTGTCAAGGAAGTATAGGTAAGTGCTACCAGACCCTCACAACAATGATGATTTTAAAAAAATACAATTAAAAAAACCCATTGAATTCTGCAGTAGCTTGTATCACTCTTTCAATAATGATTGTTTCTTTCCAGTCTTGAGGACTTCTTGTGGACGGGCTCAGGTGATGGACCAACACCATCCGATAGTGATGGAGGCTTGGCATGGGAAGACAGCGGACCTATAGGAGACCCAAATGAAATTATCCGAATAACAAAAACCATGGTGCTCTTTAGAACCGTTCTAACAACAATCTATCCAATCGAAATGACTCCAACAGTTGTTCTCTCTTCCGTTTCTCCAACACCGAAATTGTCAACACCGTCCTTCGGCGTATCGTCTTCCGTCTCACTTCAATACCCTTACGACTCGGAATATTCCGAAAGTGTTCACCCAACTCATCCTAATGGTCAGTCCAGCAGATCCCCAACCGTAGTACAACCCAACAATGAAAAGACAAAACCTACTAGTACTCAAACTACCTCACATTTTGATGCAACAATTGAACCAAAGGCCTTCAATGCCAGCGGGGTTAGTGGGGAGGAGGATCCACAGTATTGGGTCCAAACTGTTATCAAAGCCAACAATTCAATGATCACTTCCAAGCCCTCATTTCAGGGGACGATGCAAAAGAATTTAGCCTTAGTCTACGCTTCCGCCTTCAAACGTCATCTCATGTCATCTTTGGGAGTGTTAAAACATCGACAGGGACATAACCACGAGAATAATCAGAATCTAGAGGCTACATGGAGGCAGAAAAGAACCGAAACGGAGTCTTACGGCAGCTCAGAACGGGAAGACCTTGACCCCGATTGGCTTAATTTCATTCAACATTTGCCTCCGAGTAAAATGCGCTCCTTGGCTATGACCACTATGAACGTGACCGTCACGATTCTGAATATTACGGAGATTGAGAAATTACAGCATGTCAGCTTAAATTATATTGTAAGCGCGGAGGGAAACCCTATTCCCGCAACTTCCGCCGTTCATGAACTTCAGTTGGTATCCAAGGATGAAATGGAAAAAGAGATTGGTTATGAAGTTATAAATAAGGCAGAAGGTAGGCGCCCATTAGGCACTCATACGATCAGTGTTTTTATAATCCAACTGTATGCCACTTATTCAATTTAAAAAAATTATTTTGTAATGTTACTCTTTACCCCTAATGTTTGTATTTTTGCAGCTTTGATTGCAAGCCCTTTACAGGATTCAAAGAATGAAGCCGTAGCCTCGCCATGGCTAATCGTCTCGATGATTGTGATTATATTTCTAATTCTATCAATTCTCATCATTGCAATTCTTATTTGGAAATGGAAGCAAAATCGCCTGAGTAGTGCGCTCCCTGTAAATCAGCTGGAGAGAGATCAGTCGCAAATTGAAATTGGCGTTATCAACCCAGCTTTTGTAGGGCCACCGGTAGTGTACAAATTTATCATGTTGTATGACTTAAAAGCTGGAGCTTAATGGCATAATTTGTGTTTACTTTTAAAATAATGTGTGCCATAATTAACTTTCATTATAGGTTCCTACCGATGGACCAGAACTTCCTTACGGTGCACCTCCATGTCCATCTGCGTACTGCCGAATGAGCAGTTCTAGTCACAAAGAATTAGATGAATCGCAGAAAACATTTATTGTGGAACGAAATTATCACAGAGAACAACAAAAAGCTTTAGCATCAGAATTGAACACGCTCCTCATGAATAAAGCAGGCTTCAGTCAATTCTCTACTAAAACGGGCAGTAGCTCCTCCATTGATGCGTCGGATGTGCCTGGGGATGAATTAGAATGTGATATTCCAAAAATTCATGGAGAAAAATCAAGAGGGCAACAACAAACAACCCCGAAAAGGTCAAGAACTTTTAGCCAGCCAAAAAAACCGAAGCGGCGAGAGTCCAGTGCGGGCAGACGGAGAAAAAATAGTATTTCGGTTGAAATGGAGGGAGGAAGCAGCGCCAGTGACAATATTTCTGGTCAGAATGACGAAGTTGAAATACAAATTCGGAAAAAAACTGACGATTTCAAGAGTCAATTTCCAGGTAGACTCAAAATACCCAGTTTGGACGAACATTTAGAGGAAACTACAGCCAGGGGTATTGATAAAATTAGCTATGATGACTTGGAAGTGTGTCAAGAAGTAATGGCTCGTCCAATGAGTGCTAAAGCACGTAAATTGCTCCCTAATAAAGCATTGCAAGAGGGCATCACTGATAAATCTGTGTCATCTGGATTCCCGTTTAAAGTGGAGTCCCTTCCAGTCAGTCAAGGGGATAGTATTCAAGCTAGAGGGGCTCTGCATAAAGAGGTCCCGGAAACTATCGACGAAATTTCGGATCTACTGACGGACAACGAAGGAAACAAAAGCATTCATGAGCAAGACAGGGATTGGAGTGAAAGTGTGGAGCACATAGACTCAACTCCAGCTGAGCCATCTACGAGGGATGCCCAAGTACAAACCCCGAAAAGAATGAGGCCCAAACCAAAACCCCGACGGCATAAGGTGAAACAGCTGTCATCAGAATCCCTGGTGTCGACAGAGTCCGAAGAAATTCTTGAAGTTCACCAAATTGACTCATTCTCCGAGGAGGCTAATCCAATGGGAAGAATGAGGAAGCGATTCCATCAATTTCTAGACGATGCCTTCAATGTCATAGGTAAAGTAACTTCAGTATTTCTCAAAAACATGCAAATACGATAATGGGTATATTATGAATATCGAATACCTGCCTGACCTTTAACTCTATACATTTTGTAAACTGCATAAAAAGTATACAACCACCTTTGAAACACGAAAAGTATCTGGTTTGCCTACAAAAATTTTTGGAAAAAAATTAAAATGAACAACTCTGTGGCTGCTTTACAGGAAAAAGGGAGGGCGATGACGAGACAGGGCGATCGAAATCAGCGAAGGTCTCCATCTCTCACCACGTGGAAACCAGGGAGACCAGTCGCCCTTGGACATCACACAATCCCCGTGAAGATGCTCATCATCGTCTTCGACCCAAATCCGCATCTTTCGGGCAGCCGAAGCGAGCATGGGGGAGCCACCCGGAACGGCGCTGCTATTCCTCCAAATCTGACTCTAGCAGCTTCAGAGGCCGAGTTCACAGTGGGGAGAATCTGACCATATTTGAAAGAGGGGACGAGAGCGAGCCAGAGGAGAGTGATTTGACTTCCAGTATTGTGACCGACCATCCTGTTGAAACCCGAAGAAACCCTTGTTTAGGAATGGCATCTTCACAGTCTGATCAATGCTCTCAGCCATCTTCGTTCCCGGGCTACCCTCCTCTCCCATATTCCGATCCTCCCGTTCTCGTGAGCGAAGTTAGACAGGAAGAGAGTGTCACAGACCGTCGCCCCACCGACCCAGCAGTTCCATTAATTTTAGCACTCAGAGAAGAAATCCAAAGATTTGCGGATCCAGATAACCCGTCATCCTCCAAGTGCTAGTGATAGTGATTCAAAGTATAGACAGTTATTTTAAGAAAGGTACAAAGCGTCCAGAAGTGCCTATTTTGATCTAGCTATGTATTTGCGTAGATTATCGCGTTGTTATACGTATGAAATTATTTTTTTATTCACCTTTTACGAGTAGCAAACGTGTTTACATAGGTGCCTAAGTATTAATTTGAAACCTTTTGATTTCTGTATAATAATTTATCTATAATAATTTGGTACTTTTTACTTTAGTGCTTTAAAATTGAGAATATGAAAATAGTATTTTTACAGTTCACAATAATTCAAAATGTGAACACAATAAAAGTACATAGTTAAAAAAACAGTTTATTATTGTGGTTGCGTTCTAATAGTATTCTAATTAAGTTAACAATTTGAATCGGAAACTGAAAACACTGCTGATTGTTGTGTGTTGTAATTGACAGTAGTATTCTCGAATCTATTCCCCACACCACAAGTTTAAAAGCTCTGCTTTAGTGTCAAGATGCCTTACATTTTATCCTCCTTACAATACTGCATAATAGATGTTACATATATAATGCACGCTCTTAATATGCTAGTAAGTGATAAAGAATCTGTCCATTATCATATGTACTATTTAACTACTGATCTATTTTAACTATTATAATGCATACGGATATTATTAGATGTTATTTTATTTGCTACGTATATATCTTTATGATAGGCTAAAAATAAGAAATTACTATGTAGGGATTACTTACTTTGTGTCTGCCATTATTAATACTAAATATATTTAAACAAATAAAGCGATTTGCAACATATAGATAATATTATTGTTTTAATATTTATCTGCTTCCTTATCTTTTACATCACAACGGCACAACCACTATTTACTACATCGGGAGGCCAAGGATCGGATGGCGATATGTCCTTTGTTTGCTAGTAATATTATTTTTCTTCAGCTGATGGAGTCCAGAGCCCACAAACTTGTTGTCGTTGTCACTGTACTTGACTGTACAGCTTTTGTTTTGCGTATGAATTCTGAACGCTTACATCTTACCAGAATTGTAACTTCCCTAAATTTAAATTACTTTAGAAATTGTAGAATTGTTCTACCTACCTCGTCATCTAGACTCACTTTAGTAGAGTAGAGTAGAAACAAACCTTGCTTTCATGTGCACCAGTATATCTCAAACGAATAAGGTAGGTACATACCACGTTTTGTAATGTTTGCTTCCCAATGGCATCATAAATCCCCGTACTTTATATGATTATATGTCATTTTATAAAGGTTGCAAATCCTGGTTTCAAATTTCTGAAAAAATCGATCTGCTTTTGTAATTGAGCAGCAATCAGAGCATATCAATCATGTCTACTATCATCCATTGCAATATTGCAAATGTAACATTATAAATGTTTTCTGTCTTGAAAAGGCTGCAAAAAAGGTAAATGATACATACCTACTCCGATTTTTAAAAAATAGTAAAAAATGGTCTTACCGTTTTTGAAAAAGCAAAACGTTGTTTTAATTTTCGAAAAAAAGTGTTTCGCGATAATACTACATGCTTATATACTTACTAAGATACTTACTAGTTAGGTAACAAAATTACAATTCAATTTCTGTAATGTCACATTTCCAAGGTCCCAAATGTCACCCTGCTTTACTCTATGGGCCAACGATTCGTCGTATGGCTCCCGCGCCAATTCTGTCAGACCTCAGACCACCAAAACCCCAACATCCGAAACAAAAGACTTTTGCGAGGCAATTGTCTGTTTTGCTTCCGTTGGGGTTAAAAAAGTGCCTTCTATCAGGACTGCCTGAATACGGTTTTTAAAACTGATGCTGTTTAAACATTAAAAAAAGCAAAACTACATATTTCGGCTAAGGTAAGTACTTCAGTTTTTTTAAAGGTCAAAGTATACAATTTTCACTACAATACATTTTTGTTTTAAGCGTGCGTTCTGTTTTG
The DNA here is from genome assembly GCA_034695205.1 of Dicyrtoma fusca. NCBI lineage: Eukaryota > Metazoa > Arthropoda > Collembola > Symphypleona > Dicyrtomidae > Dicyrtoma > Dicyrtoma fusca. Next base: position 12,918 of record JAQFZC010000565.1, read on the forward strand.
TGGGGTTCACGGCTTCACGCTCAACGATAGATCATAATTCATACTGTGTGTGTATGTAGTAAAAAACAGGGTTCGATTAATGCCACATTATTGGAAATAATATGACAAAAAACGTTTCTGTCATAAACTGGTATAAATAGACATAAATTGACACATTTAGAATGAACCATACGAGTTCAAAAAATGTGTAGATGTTTATTATTCTAAGGCATTCATCACAAAGAAATTATATAAAGCTTGAATACCTACATAATCACAAACTTTATTCAGATCAGAACATATGTATTATGTAACTAAAATACTAAAATTATACGATTAGGTTTTATTAAGACTCATCCATGTCTTCGTCTTTCATCTTTTCTTCGGATCTTAGTTCTCTGAAACAAAAGGATAGCTTTTCCAGGCGGTCATGGCGTAATCGATTACGGGCATCAGTTTGAATAAAACCGAAAGTTAATTACGTACAGCATGATTTAAGCATTTGGTTTTACACTATAAAGCAATTAATTACCAGTGTTTTTTGTACGGTTGCGGTTGGAGCACAAATCCCAGTGATGTTGCAGACTATCTGCTCGATCACTCAAATTATGCTGGCATAACGGGCACTTAAAACGGGGTGGTAGGTTACCTAGTTACCTTGGTCAATTTTTACGAACTTGTTTCGTATTCCACTTGGTTTCCTACCTACTTTAACCGTCAATTGTACTTCAGTACCACTAGAAGACAAAATTGTTTCACTTTCGCTGCTATTAATATCTTCGACCAAAACTTGGCTGTTCTCCATTTCAACGAACTTGTTAAACTATTTATTTAATTATGATGACTCTTTGTATTGTTTGTATAGCATTCGTAAATGACGGTTACTCGGGAAGTAAGGGTGGGAAATTTCAGTATCGTTTTTGTTTCGAAAGTAAAGTGTATGTTCCCTCCCTTGGGGTTGGTTGAGATTTCCCTCAATAATGACTTGATGACAAATGCAAAGTTGTCATTTCATTGGTCATTGTAGTTTTCATTAGCGCATATGACTTGCTTAAGATTAAAAAATATATTCTCGTGGTGTTTTAGAACAATATGCTATTTATGCCAATTTATGCCAGTTTATGACAAAATTCACAAATTTTGATTGGCGGTTAAAACCGGTTTATGTCATATTTATGCCATGCCGGTTTAAACCACCTATCGAACCCTGAAAAAAATTACAAACAAACCGACATTCACGTGTACAGGTATTGCATTTTTTGAGTATTAATTCACTCCACCAGATAACGATACTTATTTATTGATTATTGCTAACATTACATTGCTAAAATTCTGCTGTGTTGGTTTCCATTTCAGTTAAGGGCTTAAGTAAACTGCCATCAGCGTCAACGTCAGCGTGCAACCAACAAAATGTTTAACAAGAGAAAACTAGCGGGTGGGAGTGGCGGTGTTAGTCGAAGCACGAATTTAAAGGGGATGAATAAGAGCGCATCGCAAAGCAGTGATGCTAAAAGGTCAAAATCTGAACAGGAAAGCCAAAGCACTCAGAGTCAGAGTCAAGAAGATCCTGAAGACATGGACGTCGTTGACGGTAATGAGATAAATCAGGACGTGCTCGATGCTTTTGAAGAAGATATGGAAGATGATGTAACTCCATTGATTGCGGAAGAGGATTCAACTGCCACCACTGTCACTTATGAAGAATGGGAACGTCCACCCATTCCCGATGAATATGATGCTAAGAAATCTTCTCTGACCTTTCAGCAGTTGGATGTGGATCATTATATGTCGTCGTCTGTCTTTCCTGGAATGCCTGGTGCGAAGATTGGTCCTGTGCCTGTCATTCGGTAATTGATTATTTTACAAAATATACATAGGTATCCGTTTATTTGTAGTTCAGTTTCTGAATTGTGGGTGGATTTTGCACTTGAACTTGAGACGCTAAAATATTCGTTACAGAATGTACGGCGTAACTGAAGATGGTAGATCTGTTTGTTGTCACGTCCATGGGTTTTCTCCCTACTTCTACGTTCTTCTCCCCTCAACTTTCAATCCCGCCAATTGTGGGGAGCTCAAGACTGTGTTGAATAAAGCCCTTATAAAGGATAGTCGATCCAAAGCCGAGCTTGCGGAACCCGTTCTTGCCCTTGAAATTGTGAAGAAACTTAGTATTCTTGGATATCACGGGGAGACAAAATCCTCCTTTGCTAAAATTACACTGGCTGCTCCCAGGTAAAACACCTGCAGTTATTTTAATAAATGCAAAATGTTACATATAAATCTACAAACCTTTTTACATTAATCTCAATTTTGGTCTTAATTACTAGGCTGATTGCTGCCGCAAAACGCATATTAGAAAAAGGAGAGGTATACTCGGACACTTTAGGCAACTACAACTACCAAGCTTACGAGTCAAATGTTGACTTTGAAACTCGCTACATGGTTGACCGGGATATTGTTGGCTGTAATTGGATTGAACTTCCGGCCTCCAAGTACACTGTCCGAAAATCAGGAGGTGGAGGCTCTTTTGGTCTAACTAGTCGAGCACAAGTTGAAGTTGATATTGCGTACGATCGTCTTATCTCTCATGCTCCTGAGGATGAGTGGTCGAAATTGGCTCCTTTCCGTATCTTGTCATTTGACATTGAGTGTGCTACTCGTAAGGGAATTTTCCCTACTCCTGATAAAGATCCTGTCATTCAGATCGCCAACATGGTTGTCCGACAAGGGGAAGCAGGTATACAGTACAATATCGTAGCTTTATTACGTATTCTTAATCAGTAAATGGCTCGTAACATTCTAGGTTTCTGACTTTTACAGAACCCTTCATAAGGACGATCTTTACTTTGAAAAAGTGTGCTCCCATTATGGATGCTCAAGTTCTTTCCTATGAGGACGAAAAAGAATTATTACAAGCTTGGGCAGAATTTGTGAGACAGGTTGATCCAGACGTTATTACCGGCTACAATATAAATAACTTCGATTTGTATTATTTACTAGACCGAGCTACACATTTATCAGTACCAAACTTTCAGTAAGTTACGAACTGTTGGAGAAGACGTAATTTCGTAAATAAACTTACCTACCTTATTTTATACTTAAACATTAAATAGGAAAGTTGTGCCGTACACTTTCATATATGTATTTGTTTTCATTTCAGCTTTCTTGGCCGCGTTAAAAACATCAAATCCGTCTGTCGAAGTGTAGTTCTTCAAAGCAAGCAAATGGGTCGCCGAGAGAATAAATCAATTAATATTGAAGGTCGTGTCATATTCGATTTGCTTCTAGTGCTGGTTCGTGACTACAAGTTACGTTCTTACACGTTAAATGCCGTCTCATTTCATTTCCTGGGACAGCAGAAGGAAGATGTTCATCATTCTATAATCACAGACTTACAAAATGGGAATGAGCAGTCTAGGCGGCGTCTAGCCGTTTATTGTTTGAAAGATGCTCTGCTTCCATTAAGACTGTTAGATAAACTTATGTGTATGATTAACTATATTGAAATGGCGCGTGTCACGGGTGTGCCTTTGCATTATCTTTTGACACGTGGTCAGCAAGTTAAAGTTGTGTCGCAGCTACTAAGGAAAGTAAGTCAAGCATGTTAGTTATTAACACTGAATAACGAACTAATTAGTTGTGCGTACTAAAAAGTTAAAAAGTACAACCAAGGCTTCTAATTTTCGCATTTCATTTACATTATTTTAGGCCAAAGACTACGATTACGTCATGCCAACTCATCAAGGCACTGGATCCGATGACCAGTTTGAAGGAGCTACTGTTATTGAACCCTTAAGAGGATATTACGACGTCCCCATTGCTACTCTTGATTTCGCGTCCTTGTACCCCAGTATAATGATGGCGCATAATTTGTGTTACACCACTGTGTTGAAATTGAATCAGACAACTTCCATGAAACCTGACGAATTTATAAAAACTCCGTCGAATAACTATTTCGTCAAATCCAGTGTTCGCAAAGGAATTTTACCTGTAATTTTAGAAGACCTTCTCGCAGCAAGAAAAAAAGCTAAGAATGATTTAAAAAATGAAACAGACCCCCTAAAGAGGAAAGTGCTGGATGGTCGTCAGTTGGCTTTGAAAATCAGTGCCAATTCGGTATATGGATTTACTGGAGCTCAAGTAGGCAAGCTACCTTGTTTGGACATCAGTCAGTCTGTAACAGCATTTGGCCGTATGATGATTGAGCAGACTAAGAACGAGGTGGAAGCTAAGTATACAATTGAAAATGGTTACCAGCATGACGCAAAAGTTATTTATGGAGATACGGATTCTGTGATGGTTCGATTTGGAGTTCAAACTGTCGCAGAAGCTATGGAGCTTGGGCGGGAGGCAGCTGAATGCATTAGTAAAAAGTTTATTGCACCTATCAAGCTTGAGTTCGAAAAGGTTAGTCTCGGTCTAGTCGAAACATTTTTTTTTAGGATATACACATGTATGCACACTTAAGTTACAATATCTGGCACTAGTTTTGGAAAGTGATTAACATTAAAATAAAATTTCTTAGGTTTACTTTCCCTATTTACTCATCAATAAAAAAAGGTATGCTGGACTTTATTTCACTAAGTCAGACATCCATGATAAGATGGATTGCAAGGGTCTTGAAACTGTTCGTCGTGATAATTGTCCTCTGGTTGCTACTGTAATGAATACTTGCCTCGAGAAAATATTAGTGAACAGGTAAATAAATTATAAAAATGAAATCGTATTAACGCATCAAATTTGTAATCCCTCTTTCATTCTTTTGCTTGTTCTTCCATGTCTTGTAGAGATCCTCATGGAGCCATAGAGTTTGCTAAGAGTGTTATATCGGATCTGCTTCGGAATAAAATGGATATTTCCCAGCTGGTGATAACGAAGGAATTGACTAAAACGGAGAAGGAGTACAAGAATGTACAAGCTCATGTGGAATTGGCAAATAAGATGAGGAAGCGTGATGCCGGCACGGCTCCAAAACTAGGTGATCGTGTGCCGTATGTCATCATTGCTGGACCCAAAAACATGCCAGCGTATCAGAAAGCAGAAGATCCTATTTACGTTCTAGAGAATAACGTCCCCATTGATGCCATGCACTATCTGGAAAATCAGCTGAGTAAACCGTTGACTCGCATCTTTGAGCCGATCTTAGGAGAGAAAACTGAGTCTATACTACTCCGAGGTGATCATACTCGAACCAAAGTTATTGTCACGTCCAAAGTCTCCGCATTGTCAGGGTTCATAAAGAAAAAGGCGAGTTGTGTTGGATGCCGTACCTTATTGAAAAATGAGTCGGATGCTCTTTGTCAGTACTGCGAGGCCAAAGAGACAGAAATTTACCTGAAAGAAATCTCGGCTTTAGCTGATCTTGAAACCAAATACAATCGACTTTGGACCCAGTGCCAGCGGTGTCAGGGTTCTCTTCACGAAGACATTCTATGCACCAGGTATGAGCAGTCAAATATTCAAAAGTAATTTAAAATAAAACGTGCAATCGGTTCTAAATTGTGTCTTTATGTGTTTTTTTCGTTTGCTTTCTAGCCGAGACTGTCCCATCTTCTACATGAGAAAGAAAGTTATTATGGACTTGGAAGAGCAAGATAAAATAGTTAAACGCTTCTCTTAGTTTTTTCTTTAAGAGCAACAGCGTCATTCCTTTGCCTTGAACGTATCCTCACCTCAGCCCTTTTTTATTAAAATGATCTGTAATCATGCACAACCATAACAGCCAATTGTTTGCGCAAGCAAGTTATGTGACATACTTACCTATATAATTTGTTTTTTTTATTCCCTATCGTATTATTAATTACGTACCTTCCGACCCCAAATTTGTTTTGTCACAATATCCATTATCTTAAACTCAGTGTTTTTTAGTGCGTAACTCCATTAAACTCAAAATATAAAATTCATATTTAATATTTATAGACGCTAACGTTAGAGAGAGTAATACTCGTACATTTCGAGCAACATACGCTTAATACTGCAAAAATGTAATCTATTTTGGCAATACGGTAGTATGAACAATAGAAACATGAATTACCTAAAGTATGATTAAACTAAAAAATTGAAAATAAAAACTTTTATTGATCTTACGATACAACTATTGAAAGTTTCCAAATTATTGTTTTATTAAAAATTTCTTTGCATTGACAATAACGCGTGAGCAAGTATTATTATCCTATTCTTTACGATATCAGGGAGACCAGCAGACATTTAACTATTTCGTTATAAGCATACAATTGTAGAAAAAGAAACTACACTCAAAACAGCTATGCATTTATTGAACTGTAACACATACATACACATACAAGCTCTAAAACACTTTGTAGCAATCTGAAAGTAATATAAACCAAAAGTTATGATTGAAAGGACAACACAACACGGGTTCAGGGTAATTTTTCAAGGAGAAAGTCGTATAAAACAATTCCTTCACTTAATAAAATTCTAAAATACTTCAGTTAAGTTACTATCTTCAGAATCTGAAGGATCATATTTTGTTTTACTCAATTTTAACACAATTTACTACAATGCATTTAATGGTGACAACTATACAACACTACATACACCTACACGTCGACCAAATTATATACATACAAACAAAACCGTATTTCACAACACATTTTACATTCAATCACTTCTACTTTTAAAGGTACTTCACTAGTTATTTTTGTATCGTAATACGCAAAAGAATACAAATGTTGAGATTTAGCTAAAATATTTTTAAAAATATTATCTGATTATGCACAATCACTTACGTTCCATAGGCTCGACAGAGCGGAAGACAAAAACCATTGAGCTCTGTGAGCGTCTTACAAATTACAAATATTGTATCACCCGTCCTGGATCTAGAACATTTATGCATATCTTTACCATCACAAAAAATTACATTAAAATTATAAAATACTTATTCAAAAAGTCCTAATCTCCAGACATTCTTTCAGTAATACAAAGAGTGGTACGTAGTATTTCTTACGTTACTACATAATTTATGTAATACATACCAGTAAATGCTAAATTTTGTTCCCTGTACCTATCTATGCACACAATTAGAAACACCTCTAAACATCGAACATACCGTATTTGACCGATTAGACGCCCCGGCGTCTATTTTTATTCGCAGCGGCAAGACCCGGCGTCTATTCGAGCGCCGGCGTTTAATTGAGCCCCGGCGTTTATGTTAATTTAAGTAACCACATCTGCTGTAACGTAATACGCAGAAGTTAAACAATAAACGCCGGGTTCTGTACCCGCCGTCTGTTTGGACCCGGCGTTTATTTGAGCCCTGGCATTTATTTTCGTTTGAAGCTCGAAGACCCGGCGTTTAATCGGTCAGATACGGTATTTTTAAAAATTGTATACAAGTCTTTTTTAGATAATCTACATTCTACCTGCAAACCAACTACGCGATACATTACTTTTACTATGTCTACCAATAATCTACTAATAAATACCAAATTCTCTAAAAAATATTTAATTGTTTCAAATAATATTATAGGAATTCCATTTCCCTATTCGGTGCAATTACATTGACATTTTTGTAATTTTATTATGCATTGTATCGGCAGTGGGTCCCGGTAATTAAAGTAATAGTGTAATACAATGAAACAACATTCTGTTCTGCTGAAGGGGTGAGTGTGCTGCCAAAACTTCTGTTACTGTCTCAGGCAATTAGCAGTCATTCCCTTAGAATCTTGGCAACCGCAACATTTGGCTGGGTAAATAAGAAATCAATTATTTGAGTAAAACTTATCTGTGTAGCGGAAGGAGACGGGAGGATGATGGTGGGTTGGATTGTTTTTATTTTCTTTGCTTTTGTTGCCCACTTAAACTTAATTAAATACACATTTCCATTCAGACCGTCTGAATTTCACCAGGCAGGTACTTTACACATATTATGTTGCATATAATTAATTAAGATTTATTAAAAAATGTTAGATCTATCCAAACTAGTCTATTCTATATAATGAATATGATAACATAGGTACTTACAAACTAGGACTTTTATATATAATTGAAAAAAAGGAATGAAAATGGAATGTTTATATTTTTAATACTATCGATAAGGATACTGTCTGTTAACAGGGAAAAGTTTCGAAGTTCTTCCTCTTAACAGACCAAATGTACCATTACCTCACAAAACAAACTCAAAAACTTACATATTTAGGTCCTACTACTTCTACTCCTTCTCTCTCGTCTAATACTAATCGAATCTAGTCTACAGGTCTACACACAACGCAATTATGCAGAACAGTCCAAAGGAAATACTGCCATTAAATCTAATGTGTTTACTCCAATAATACTTTTCCTATTCTTAAATTGGATACCACAACTATAGCTATCTTTAGGGATCCTATGTGAGCAAGGCACATACATTAATAATGGGCACTTGAATCTTTTTATGGCGTGCAACTCTTCGTTGCGGACAATTTCTTACTTCGCCAGTTGTACAAAATTATCAATATTTAAAGTGCACATTTCTAAATTGATTGTGGGTGGACGAATTAAGAAGGTTATGCATTCCCATTTTATCTTTTTTAGGAAAAAATCACCTTTTTCATACCCACCTAAATACATAACATCGTCTGTCCCTCGAACAATACCCCTACACAATGAGGTATAGCTAAAACCTACTACTGATAAGGTTATATGTATATGTAAGGTAGTATCTCAACAAAAAAAACACAATCAGTGCATTTGGGTTAGTCATTTTGGAAAAGTGAATCGTTTCTTAACAAAAATCAGTGTTTAAAGGCAAAAATTCACAGTCCAAATTGCACTCATAATACGTATTTTAGTCCTCTAGTGACAGGATTTCAAAGGCTGGAAATATTATTAATTAACGTGACGTATATAATTTGTAAAGAACCCGTTGAAAATAACACTGAGTGATAGCCTTTTGTAAGTACTGACCCAAGTCCCACCCTGTACTACATAAGTAGTACTGTGCCAAAGTGGCTCTTGTGAGTGTCTTTACTTTAACTGATAATCATCATCTGCGACAGATGGTTATCTCTATTTCAACTTCAATAATTTAATAACTCCATTTCAGTCTTCATTCGTGTACGCTACTATATGTACCAAGGCCGTAGGTCTTTTTTCCTCATGAAAGTAGGTAGTATGTATGTTTGTACACTCAGCAGTAAAATATAATCCAAATATAACGTACCATATTGATATAATTTTACAATAATAATAGGTACACTAGTTATAAATGTAAAACTTTGCACTACGCGAATGCCTATGTAAGTACACACATTTGACGTAGTTAGGTAATGAAAGTTATGTGACATTAGTTTCATAAAGGTACAATGTAGTATAAATATTTGTATACTACTAGTTTCTAAATTATGTATACTGTATTATGACGGTTCATGTTTGCAAATATATTAGATTTTTAAAGGCCGAAAACCGGTCCAATTCCAATTTATCAGCACTATATGTACTACATTCTAAATTCAAAGGAACGTCGGCCAGCGGAACGTTCTTAAACTTACAAAAAAAAACAATTTGTAATGTAAAAAGTCACACGCCAAAAGAAAAGCTGCGAGGAAACTCACACCCTCAATTACAATTACGACTCAAGTATGTATAATAATATAAAAAGAGAATTACATCTCCATTGATTGATGTGCTACTCGCTCGCTTTGCGTCTCCGAAATTTCCAGAAATGAAATAGGACCGTAGGAATTTCCTACAATTAATTAAAATGGAAAAATCCACTCTATGAAAAAACTAATCAAATGAGGAAAGGATGGAGGAGGATGGAAGTCACGATTGTTGTGACTCTATAGATGGGGATACGTTTGAAAAATGGTGATTTTTATTCTCAACGTCTAAACTACCACCACTGCCTTTACCGCCTCCACGCAAAGAGTTTAGATATGGATTTTTGACTATTAATTTCGACTGGGGATGAGCGCTACGATAGCTTTCTAAGGGACTATTATCATCAATGTCTCCATCAGACTCATCATCCTCCTCTTCTGAGCCTGAGCCCAAGTCAACATTTAAAATGGTGGGATGATCCTCGTCCGGAGAAATTCGACGGTAGCTCTGACGTTGTAAATGAGGTCGATGGTGATGATGATGAGCGCCGCGCTTCCCGCTACCACCCTCCCCCGCTGGAAGTCCTCTTTGACACCAAATATAGATGAGAAGTACAGCGACAAAGCAAACATTCACTAAAACTGTGACCAAGAGGGTTTTGTACCAAAATTCACTGGAATGCAAAGTATCGAGGAGAGCGACGGGGTAGCAGTGAGACTCATTCCTTCCGCTACCTTCCAGTTCTTCTACGGATTTAGAAGATCCTAAATGAATGCTAGCATCGCTGTGACAGGATAAGCACTCATGGTCATTCGGACCACTACAGGATCTACAGGAGTAGTGACAGGGCAGGCAGGTGTAGGACGGGCTTAGATTTCCGTTCGCCTCAACAACCGGAAGGACCGGGACTTCGGCGGGCGTCCCTCGACTCTCTGGATAAAATGTTTCCGGACAATTCTCCACACAGAACCCATGCAACAGAGCCAAGCCAGGGAGGCAATCTGAAACAAACCAGCAAAAAAAAACAAACTTTTAAAAATCAGCTTCTCATCACAATTTTACAGATCACAGAAAAAAAAAAGACAATAGCAAGTTATGACACGAGGTAATTAAAGGTAAATTTAACAAAAGAGATAGTTATAAATTAATACACTCCACAGTCCTTATGGGGGTAACGTAAAACTTAAACTAAAAACAGAATCTTTACTTTAACAAAAAAAATCAAGGGCCATTCAATCTTAACCAAACTACAAAGATGTTTTAATCACTAAACACACTGTCAACAAAGTACTTAGGAAATAAAAAATCCAAAATATTATCATATTGTCCACCAGTCATGTAACAAAACTAGGTCATAGAAAAATACTGAAATTTGAGAAATCAAAAATAGGTAAGTCTACAGCTGAGAATGAGAATGTGTATAACTACTACAACATGAATAAATTACGTGATATATCTACATTTTCATAAATTATACAAATGAAATGTAAGTACTTAAGATACAGTTAAATTAGTCAAGTCAATAGTAAGCGAGAGGTTGTAAACTTATAGTATAGACTTTTAGTTAGTTCACCCCAAAGATTAGGTCATATAGTGTAGCCATGCAATTACTATAGCTGATTAGAGTTAATAAAGTAAATAATAATAATATACAGTAATCTCGCCCACTCGTCAAGATTCTCGTTCGGAACACAAAGAGTAAAAATGAAACAACAATAACAGCAACAACAAAATAAAACAAAAATAATGCAAATTGAAATTCAAAAATAAATAAATACAAAGTTTCAAATCAATCCAGTAGATGCAAGAAACTATAAAGTTTAATAACAAAAGTAGTAAAACAAAAAAAAAATAAAAACCAAGTCCAAAAAATGCAGTTCCAAAAATAGAAAAAGTAAATAATAAATAATTATTTGGAAATGATATTGGTAATTGGAAGAATGAAGAGTTTGTAAAAACCTCTGCAGTGAATCCAATACTCACCATAATTCAGAACGAGAAAGACGATGCGCTGCTTCCCTTTTTGCCTCTCCTGAACCTTGCATGTAAGTACTTCCCCATCATTTCTAAGGTCGTTCCTAATACTGAACAGTAGTGTGTGGACAGATCTTCGAGACAGACAGACAGACAGATAGACACGTCGAAACGAAAAAGACGTGTAGTTTTACACATTTGTTTCCCCCAATACAGTCCAAATACAATGTATATGAATTAAAAAAAAAGGTCAACATTTTCAAAATAAAAGTTTGTATAATTAGCAGCCAAAAGATTATTATCAGTTATAGGTCCAATTCTAACTGTGTTAAAGGGTTAAAATAATTACATACAGTAATAGTAAGTATATTTACAAAATGATAATATCACAAAATTATAAATGAATTACTAAAGTCAAAAGTACACCCACAAGCACCACTAAAGTCCTACAAATCTACAGTTTCCACTGTCATGATTCCCTGTCAAATCTCCCGTACATGATTAAAATCAAAATCAAAATTAGATGCTCTGATAAAAAAATGGAATGCTTAAAGATGCAGATCTGAAGGGAAGATGTAGTAAGTCGTCAATAGGAGGAAATCCTTTTATACATGTAAATATGTATTTTTAATTCACATCTGATCTTGAAATAATTTGTTTTTTTTGACAAAGTCGACGGGCATAAATTGCCATCGTAAATGAATCAAACGATGACGATAAATATAATATCAATTATATATATATATTATATACTCAAGTATAGTCATTATTATAATGATTAGATGACAAGATATGTTGTATATAATTATAACAATAAGTACGAATTTTTCTTTCATAAACAGTTAAAAACACGGAGTATGATCGTGTTGTTGTCTGTCGAGCTGATTATATTATTATATAGTTTTGTATTTTTCTTGTGTGTAAATAATTAGTTTTTTTTTCATATAGCCACCGTACCACGTTCACGTGAGTAGTAGAATTATTTATGTAATTAATTAATCAATTAATTATCAAGATATTTATAATAGAATAAGATTCATGAAAGTCAGCCAGATGTACATACACTTTATACCATTACCAATATTACCCTATCATTACCATAATACCTAATATAATATTACAATAATCTATTTAATAATAATTGTAAGATTATTCTTATTTATCAGTAGTTGTAGTTGTAGTAATCCATCCACTTTTTTTACCTTTTGAAACGATCATCGTCTTTACGAAATATAAAATCTTACTACTTTTTATTACCATGCCATGCATTTATAAATTACAGTATTTTTAAAAATCTTTTACGCCCTTTCCTAGCATTATGTAATAATAATTATCGAACCGACTTTTTAGGCCATCATACCATCATCATCATAGAAATGGTCGCGGTACAATTATCCTAATCTTTACCTACACCGTATTTTTTTTATACTTAACTATCAAACGGCATTCTTATTCATTCCATCGTTCTCTGTCTCTACTTTTGAATTTCAAAAAGTCAGATTTTTTGATTTTGTGTGTGTGTGCCTGACAAAGAACACGCCTACTTCCAACTTAACCGATACAACTCAATAATGAAAATTCCAAAAAACGCATGTGTTTATTTTAATTTTTTTATGATTAGTACTTGATTAACTATAATTACACTACGAAGTATTTAGAATGCACTTTTTGTTCACACACTGCCAAATATTTATATGTACGATCACGGACAGAACGTACACAACTTACAAAGGCAATTTTAACCTAATAAACTACGATCAACAAAAGATGTCAATAAACATTATGCAATACGCAAAGAAAGTAACGATCTACTTCTTTAGGTTTTCTTTTTATAGCTTTATAAGCTCAAAACAGACGATTTCCAGCCTGAAATTATGGTATGAAGAAACAAAAACAATAAAACTCCCCCAAAAAAAATGCAGTCTGCCGTACTGTTTTTTAATCTTACGGTATGTAAGGTTTATGTAAATGACATCAAATTAAATAGATGCTAGTTAGCTACGCTATGTTTTCGTATAAAAACCTTATTTTGTGTTTTGTGATGTAAATCAAGTAAACATTAAGTTGATCCCGCTACGTACACAAATACTAAAACCACTATCACCTAATTATACACATATTATGCGAATGAGCTTCAATTTTAAAACAAACCAAAAAATAATGTACTTATTATTAAAACAAATCGTCTTACTTTTAACTTGTAATAATAATGATTTAGAGTTAATTACTAATTACTGTCAACAGAATCTATGAATAAACTGTGAATTCTACTAAAAGGAAAAAAAACTGATGTTCGGTAACTAAAATTATGCTTCAACGTGTTAAGTACCGAAGTACAAATACCTAACTATACATACCCTACCAACTAATTAATAATTTGATCACACAATATGTCAGCCTTTATCCTGTCGTGCCGGCCACGGCTAAAAAGAACTTACTATCGGCGTTCTCGTTCTTAAATAATACTCAATAACCTTATGTAAATTACCTTATTAATACGATAACATTATCATAATTACCACGGAAATCAACAGATAAATAATAAATTACATAATATAGCATAAGCACTAAAAACAAAATTAGGTGACTTACAAACCCCTGAAAGGTAAACAATAATAACTTGAATAATATCGAAGAAAAAAACACACCTATGTATGTACATACCTATACATAGTAGTATTAGGAGTGCCACGCAAAATGAAATGAAACAGACTTAAAAATTTCCAAAAATCTCTTTGGTTTTTATAACAATATGATTAGGTACACTTCCTCACAGCATAACTGAATGTACCTAGCTAATAATCAACAACTAATAGAATGTAACTGACAGAAGAAAAAAAAATTAATTGCAGAGTATTTTTTTTGTAAATCACCCATCAAACATATCGAGACTCTAAAAATTGAGTAATTTTTATTAAACTTTTCTTAATGTTGTTCCTTCAGTTGTTTTGTTACTTTTATCTGCCCAGACTTAATGCTTCCTGACAAGAAAACTCCTACACTTGACGTGAAGCTATACCTCCACTTTTTTTTAATGTATAATAAAATAACAACAACATTAAACAAATCTCGTGTGTGTATCGCAAGGAAATAAAAACAAATGACTCGCTCGTTTACGACGCTACAGTACCTATTAGGATTTCATTTCGAATTTTTTTAACTGTATAATGAATTAAATAGCACTTCTACAAGGAACTAATCCGGCAAGATTGATTTGTTTTGTGTGATGTAAGACTAAATGAATGTTTGTTTTAAAAATTGGACCAAAAACGCCTCTGAAGAAAATAATCTACGGTTATGAACCTACTTCTAAGAAAACTTTTTTTGTTATTTGGCCTTTAACACACGTCCTGGTCTGTTCGAAAATCGAATCTTAGTTTACATTCAATATATTTCGATAAGCTGCTCATAATTTTACAAGAACGCGTCTGTACAATGCAATGTTACTGGTAGAACTGCATCCCTTATCCCTCACTAACTATACAAGCTTCCATTCATTTTTAGCATGCCTTTTCATTTGATTACTGATTGTAAAAGTAATCATTTAGTTTAAAAAAATCATCACATATTGAAAATAAAATATTACGATGTAGGTAATTAAACGCTTAAAACTTGTCTACAAAAATCCTTAAACAATCTGTAGTATGTATTTAGTTAGGTAGCTCATACACTAACGTCAAAGTTGCGCACTTGTTACAAAGTTGCCCAAAATATCTGTCAAAATAGTGGAGCAGCCCTTCTGGTATTTTACACTCTCTATGCAGTTTGCAGTAGCTCTGTCTACTAGAATTCTCGTCCTCGTCGTGTACGCACAAAGAGTGCAGCTTTAGCAGCCGCTCGTAATTACTACAAAGTTAGATGAGTACATATGTATACACTATTTAACAGAAAACAAAAAAATCTCATGGTAAACCAACACCTTGAACCGGGTACATTAATCAGATTAGTATTAATAGTACCTAACCACACAGTACCGTTTCCAGCTGAGTACATATTCTTTTTTTTGTATTCTTTTAAACAAATTATCAACGGAAAAAAAAATTATCATACTAAAAAAAAGTCTAAAAAATGTATCACTTTTATAATAGGAAATTGTTCCGATTCATTTTGTTCGTTCATATTTAGTGTACTTTTTACTTTTATCGCTCCCGTGAGTCAACTGCGATGCAAAAAAGATGCCTACTACGATTGCGTTATATCTTTATAGTAGTAGCAGTATATACCTACCCCTATACCAATGTCTAATATAGTCCATAAAATCCTACAGATGACCTCTGCACTTTCAAATAAATGACACTCATAACTCTAAGCAAACTATATGACAATATAAATCAGTGAATCCAATTCATCTTATAACTCTTGTATTGTTCCAATCGCTCTGTCTTATGGATTAACTTACTTTCCTTTCTTATAGTCGTGGAGGCTGTAGTTCAACACAAAATCTGAGTACGAATACGACTAAACGGTTACGAATTACGATTACGATGCATCGTTATATTATATAAGAGCATAAAATACATGGTATTTAAAGTTAGGTCGTCGTAAAGTTCTATCTGCGAGTAGCAGGAGTGTCTACATGGCTCTCGATGATCAGCTGACGATGATCATTGCAATCAGAATCTACGTCCGGGAAGAACCTTTGGCTCGGAAACAGACAACAGTGAGTATTACAGTTAGTATAGTCATAATAATAATAATTCTTAGTAGTAGACGTAGGAGTACTATTCGAATAACAATAAAAATTCGGACGACGATTAAAATTATATAGATTAAATAGTTTACTATAGGGTTCCCCAGACAAGGAGAGTAATATACATTGACACTTGTTCAATTTCACTTCATGAGGATGATGATGATGATGTTCACTTAGCCTACTACTACTAGAATGTCCCGGTTTACTTTTAGGTTCTGTGTCTGACTCATCATCCACAGAGCGGACACAACTCTCCTTCTCGTCATTCCCATCATCATCATCATCACCATCTCCTCGATGGCGACGGGGATGCTGACTCGAGTCACAGTCGCAGTCGGCTGACGACTCTGATGGGGGAGATGACGATGAGGGACTGAAGGAGTAGGAGAGTGAAAAGAAGAAGAGGACAAAAAGGCACCAACCTAGACACTGTCCATTATTGGCGGACATCTTGGCACAGTTTGAGGACGATGACGAAGACGAGGACGCCGAGGACGTGGACAGGGGGACGCCCGCGACGTCCGCAGTGTCCACTCCCAACGGTGGCAGATGCACTTGGGAGGGCTGAATCACAATGGAATTCTCACTGCCATCAAAGTCCACGGCGGGCTGCTCAGCTCCAATGCTAACTGGCTCCACCTTCCCCTTGTTCGTTCCCCGACCGTCCCCTTCAGGAGTTTTGACTTGACCTGGTTGAGACTCGGCCCCTCCCTTCGCTGACCCGCTCTCTTCCGGCTCGTTAGGACTAGCTACTACGCCATGGGCCACCAACGTCCACGTTTGCAGTTTCCCTACAAGTATTATATAGGTCAAGTACAATTATTAGAAATGTCGTTGAAAATCATTCATAATTACAATTAACTAAATCTAGAATCAAAAGTGTGCATACGGAAGAGCACAAGACACGTGTTTTATTTTTATACTTGCATCTGCATGCACACGACACGACTGCTGTATGAAAACATGCTGAAAAATAATGATTAATTAGGTGCTTGCTAGTTTGTATTTATCGTCACTTAAGACGCAAATGAACGCATAGGTGTGCATTATTTTGTTTTTAGCCGAAATTGAACGTGCATCATTTTGCTTCTTCAGTGACGATATAAACGAACGTAGAGGAACGTGCAACAGAGATACACTTGAGATGTTAAATATTTGATTCTGTCAGATGCCTACATACATAGGACCTACATAAAGTATGTAGGTATTTGAAACCACACGGAAGAATCCATGCGAAATAAAGTCAAACAGAGAAACGCAAGCTTATAAAACAAACAAACAAACAGAGGACGTACTTTGTTAATTTACAATAATTAATAGTAATTGATTCAATTCAAACATTCAAGTGCCTGATGCCTGACTGCTGAGGCATGTCTGAACTAAATTGAGATTGAGAAACGTTCTATATAGGTAGGTAACTATATCACACGTAACTCACTCTCATTGTCAGTGTGAATTTAGAAGCAACCCAACAATTCGTTTAAGTATTCCGTGAGCTTTGTCGCTGACGTGGGTATTACTAATCTAGCCACAACTTGTTAGCACAAAGTAACGGAACCAACCATAGTTTGTACAACAACGGAAACCGTCAGCAGACTTGTTGGGACTCACAACAATTCAATTAAATATAACTATTCATACGTAAGTTCCAACATTCGTAAAAATACCGATGTTCAGCATCAACAAATAAATAATGCACGGCTATAAATTAGGTACGAATATGAGTGGTAATACAAATACGGTACAAGATAAAATTAAATAAATTCCCAACATTTTTGGCTTTACAGTATCGCCATCGCCTAATTTAGTAAAAAGACGATGAAGGAGCTATGTATCCATTTTAATGCAGTAGGTTAAATTAAATGAGTAAAATTTGCAATCCAAGATTGCCACTCCTCATTTATTTAAAACCAAACTACAATTCGATTCTCCCCTCTCGCATACTGATATCGACAATGCAACGCAAGGCATCCCGATATTATTGTTTATTGCATTTCATTCAATTCTGCAAATATTGCAAATGTATTCACGTTGAAACCTCCTTGGTACAATAATACATCCATCCAGCGATAAAATTAGAACAAAATCTTAAATCTTGTAAACCAGGAAGCAGGTGCACAATGAGCGAGGGGGAAGTCGAAAATAGGAGTATTAATTGAAGCGTGAATTAGGCATGCATCGAATATCGAATATATATTTGCAAATTACATTAAAATTCTAAATCTCAGCTCTACTAAATCAAGCTCTGAAAGCGTATAAACTATTCCGTCCGCGCCTACTTCCTAAGCCAATACAAGAGGAACACAAAATCTAAGGCAGTATCACTTGGATGCTGACACGCTGCTTCTTAAGAACTTTACAATAGATAGCTACGAGCTCTCGTACATACATACACACACAAAACCCTCTCAATGCCAGATTATTTTACCAACAGTAAGCCATTCCTTAAGTTTTAGTAAACAATCCATGTCCTATGTAAATACAAATACATACAGAGAAAGCATTAAAGACAAAAAACCTTTTGAGTCATTTGGTTCTACTTCTGAGCTGTCAGTCCGATTCTGATTTACATTAACCGATGATCCAGTGGCTTCAAATGACGTGCTAGCCGATGAATTGTTATTCTTAGAGGAGCCCAAAAGCAGTAAGCTACCATCACCACCAACCCCACCATCACCCACTTTTCCCTCCATCACGTGAGCTGAAGGATTGCTATTTGTCGAGGAAGGACTGATTGTCGAGGAAGTCACCGTGGAATTCTCAGTACTACTACCTACACTCCCCTTCCCTACAGTCTGGGTCGTGGCGACCTCATCGGTTGAGGAGGAGATGGGAAGGATCGTGGAGCTGGGTTCGGGATTTAATGAAATTTCTTTTTCCTTTAAAGATTTACTCATACTCATCGTCATTGTCAGTGTCTCATTGATTTGACTCAGACTTTGATTGCCAAACTTTGAGCTAAAAAATAATTTATGTTCCTCCCCACTATGCCTACTACTGCTCCCCCCACCCCCACCAATACCACCGCCAATAAACGCCCCAATTCCAACTAAAGACGCTAGACCCGGACCCGGATAATTCGGCGAATCCGTCACAAGCCGAACGGAGGGTCTTTGCGAGGGTGAGCCGGGTGGTGGGGAAATTCCCTTTTGTTTCTTTGCGAGTAATTTCCCTTTAAATTGACCCCGCTGCCTCGCCGGCTTCTTCATGGTCGTCGTCACTACCAGCTCAGCCTCATTTATAACGGTGCTCTTCCCTCTCGGGGTGCTAGCATTTAAGGATGGGGAGGACTGGGACGGAGAAGAATCTAGGTCTATCGGTTTTTTATGACTCGAGTCTAAACTTTTGTTAAGGTAGGATAAATTGATTTTAGCGGGGTAGCGAATCGGGGGATTTAAAGTTCCTTGAGTGGGATTATCATGATTTCCTGATGATGACTTGGGAGTTCCACTATTCTCATCTTCGTCCGTCCCGTACACGATCAGGGACCATCTCTTGAGCACAGTCCGCCCTTTGAGGAGAGAAGAAGGAACATAAGGAAATCCCATCACACACAAACACAATGACAATAATGCACCCGCTATCTGGCTCTATCACAAAGGATAGTCCACTTTTCCCCACACACAAACACACACACACAGGGTCTATATCCCTATGGATATTTTAGGTGGGTAGGTAAGTACTGGAAGTGGGCTATTCCCTATTTTATCTTGTCAACTGTGACTGTGAGGAAACTATGTGGAAAGCAGAAAAGTTTTTCAAACATTGAAAATATCACGCATTAACTGCCAAAGTTTGGCTTACCATTTTTATGATCTTTGATTTGATGTCGAAACAAGAGTCCCATGGAAAGCACAAAGGAGAAAGAGAAAATACCAAAAAACCCACAGATTAAACATAGGTATATGTGTATACCTTCCATACATATGTACGTACAAACAATAAGCCCGACTCATACTTGAAACCAGAGCCACCCGAACAAGAACCAACACCATCATAATATTATAATGTATTACTCAATAGATTTCAATCGTACATAAATGCTATTAATATCTTACAACCAATCATTACATAATTTAATGGCCATCTCCTACGAATACACGTACATAAAAGCTTCTGCGAGTTAAACACTGATGTCATTACTAATATACCTATACGTATGACCACACTTTATTTTATTAGAGTGATTGTATAGATATCCTGCACCCGCAGATTAATCAATCCAACAATTAAATAATCCAATAATAGAAGAAAGGAAAGAAATTAGATCTAAATCTTTCTTACCGGCATATCTTCCTTCATTATGAATCTCCAGAGTCCACTTCCCAATAGGATTCTCTCCCCAGCAATGCACAGTCATAAAAGGCCAGTCCGTGAAACCGGATCGGTTCAGATCGTGCCGTCGATGGGCAAGAAGAGTTGAGCGAGTGCCGGAAGGTGACACCAAATAAATTTGCAGATCCCCCCGTCGTCCAGATGTCAATGTAACTTTAGCCTAAGCGTAAAATAGAGAGAGAGAGAAAAAAAAGTAATCATCATAAAGTGATACAAAATCTGGAAAAGGAACAACAAACGGCCATGCTATCATTATCCTTATGAAGACGATGATGATCATTAAAAACATCAAAGTCATCATCGCTCTGTATCTCCCAGTCAACTGACTGTCTGTATCTGTTTCAATGTTTCACGGGGCTCTAGCCCTCTGTAGAATCTGTAGAACTCATTTCCTCCTTTTTCTTCTGCCCGTCTTAAGTTTCCCATCACGTCCTTCCCAGCTCACACTGATTTTTCTTCATCATTAGGCAGAGCATTATTAGTAGTGAGGAGGGAAGTCTGTAGTGTGGATCCATGCACCTGCAGTCAACCTCACACTCACCCTCCCCACACCACTCCGTATACATATGCACGGAGCCTTCCAAGTATGACGCCATAAGATTGAGTTTAGAAAACAGTTTTTAAAAAAAGGCGAAAATGGTTCTAATGTTTAGAAAAAGAACACAAAATATGTAGAACACCAGAACACTGGCATTTCAAAAAATGCAAAAGTACCGTAAAGCACCAAATTGTGCCCGGTCCCAAATTGTGCCCTGTCCCTATTTGTGTATATATGTATTTGTGTATTTGTGCTCGGGGTCTTAGCTCGAGTTTTGAAATAGTGCCCGGGGGCACTATTTGGTGCTTTACGGTATGTAGACTTAAACGTTTTGACATCGCGTAAAACGTAATACTAGCCTTTTCAACAAAGGCAAAATTGAAAATAATGTTTTGAAAAAGTATAAAAAATTCAATACTAGCATTTCAAGAAATGCAAAAGTAAATCTAAACCTTTCCAAATAGTGTAAAACATTGTAATTCAAAGATTCCTATAACTTCATATTTGAAGGGCCCCAAAGTACACAGGTAGGTAGGTACGTTCATACAATCGGAAAAATAATGAAAGGCCAGAGAGAGAGCCATCGATTACACTGTAATATAATTCCACTAACCTGTACATGCTCCAGGAAATTCACTCCATCACAGTTGGTAACTTTTAGATCCAAAGTAACTTTACTCTTAGCTGGGATATTCCTACGTCAAAAACACATCAATGCTATCAACCATCAGCTTTCTCCACAAAAAAAATAGATATAGCACGCCAGAACTTAAGGCTAAAAGAAGCAATTAACTTTTCCATAAACACTAACGCATATAAGTATAAGTATGTACAAGCATAAAAAAATAGTAGACACATTTACTTAGGTATGTTACTATATAATATTTTATATAAATTAATCACACTAACTTATCCGTGTAGGGAGCCCGAACTTCACATTTATTTTGTTCCGCCACTGTCTTCCACTTCTTTGCCAACTTGACCATTGCCCCAGCATCCATAAGACCGTAGCCGAAGGAGTGACTCACTGGAAATACAGACACCAAAAAAACACTGTACAATATCCTATCTCTTTCATCCACATATCCATAGTTCACAGACAGTACTGAGTACTGAAACTGAGCTCTACAGCACAGTAGCTGAATTATCTTCCAGAGACTGCACTCATTTATTTTCTTTCAGGGGAGGTGAGGCAGAAATATGTAGTAATTGGAAACTACTCAGTACTACATGTTTCTAATTATATTATACTTGAACGCTAACGCCATCAAAGCATAATAGCTATGACAATAATGTCAAACGTTCACACGAACCACTTAGGGAGGTACCTTATAGGCACTTTCTTTTTGTCATTTCGATGTGTACAAATTATTACAGACAATGGGCATGGGTTAAACACGGTACCTAGGTTCCATCCCGGTACTGGTGCTGGTATTAGTACTTTTATTAGTAATTGCTACCCGCGCTGGTACTGAAATGGGAAATTCCAAGCAATGTAGAATGGCTAACACAAGTAATTTTACAATGCAAAAATTCTCAAACTTGCAATTGGTACTTTCTAAAATAAGGCGCGGGTCTACAATAGTAGTACTGATAGAAAATACGACGTCTACATCCCTATCTCCATAAATACCTAAACCAAACCAAAACCAGGACCGGAAACCGAGTCAGCCGCCAACAAATGAGAAAAATTCCATTTAAGAAACTTAGGGAAATGGAAATCGTGCTCAAATATGTTTCAGAATGAGAGAAAGCTGTGTAAAGATTTCTACGTGAGAAAGGACTCAATGAGGTGGAAGGAAGGAAGGAGGGAGAAAGTAATATAATAAAGGTGAGGTGAGAAGACATGGAAAATAAAAGGCAGTTCAGTCCCAGTGCCAGAGTGCCAGTAGGGCGACATCAGCTACATATTACAATCGTGCATCAGTTTGACTATAACTAGGAGAGGATGCTCATAATTATAGGGAGGTATATACATAGGTATATAGGTGTACACAAAATCCGTCGCATACATTATGCATCTGATGAGCATACATACCATTTCGACCCACACCATTTGTGGCCCAGTCGGGAGCGATTAAATTTTGCGGCCGAGCCGTTCTCACGACAATATGCTGCATGTCCCGCCAAGTCAGATTCGTATTAGCTTGAAGTGCCAGGGCACAAATACCAGCTGCCAGCGGAGCGGAGGCGGACGTTCCCGTGTGACTCGATGTGCACGAGTGGTGGAGGTCAATAGTTACAATCTGTAAAGAGAGAGAAAAAAAAAATGGAATTCAAAGACATACTCAACACAAAAATACATCTGTAATCTTAAAACAGATGTCACAGACGCTCCTGAGAGACACGGTCATGACGTGGCATCTCGACTTAGTTACGTGGTACACAGACTCTACAGCCTCCTTAGCAATCCACCCTCCAGCATCATCCTTAACCAGTCATTTATTACCATAATTTATTTTTCTCAGAGTTCAGGGTGAACCAATATATATTCAACTTTCAACTTTTACTTTGAACAAATATCCACCAAATCATCATTCTCATCCACATCACATCCAATCCTTCATCTCTATCCCCCCCTCTCTCTCTCTCTGCCTCTCCCATTTCACACTTTCACTCTGCATTTTTAACGTCTTAACTTTACACCTTTATCCTTCCTCACCGCCGTCTCTCCCCTTCAAACTAAGTATGGAAACTACAGCCGGGACTAAAACGACAGAATGTACAAAAAAGAAGGCATTCACCAGAGCTGGAATGACGGCTCACACATATAAAAATGAATCCCCATTGACTGGAAATAAAACTCTCAATTTGTTTTTACAGTTTCCCCTTCCCATATGTATTTCTTTACGTAAGCAGCGTCGTCTCAATAATTGAATTGAGCCTTCTGTCTTCTGTCTTAAGTAGTTCAAATAATTACTTTGAACAATATGAGACCATGGCAGGCCAGGCCAGGCCAGGCCAGTAGTCCGTTCTTTCAAGTCCAACTATAATCAACTGCGACAGACTGACCCCCGTATGCTTCGTTCTCATGTGCGTAATTACCTACGCACAGCCTACCACTAAAATTGGATGCAATGTATCCGAAACCACAGTATAGCACTAGGTATATTGTCTAGGTCCTATAGGTATGGATATAGATGGGTATATGCATATCTTAGCTGCCTCGCTACATATCTTCACATTGTATTATCCTTGATTCATTCCTTCGTCTCGACTCTTGTGACAACTTCCATTTCATCCATCTTTAATAAATTGATTGTGGCACGTTTCCAAATTCTTCCCTATAAATCTTATCGCTCCTAACTTTCTTGAGCAGTCCCAAATACATTAGAAGACTCTTTTACTCTTGTATATATAAATAACTATACACACTAAGCAGCAACCAAGATGAAACCCATGATCTAATGTTCACCCAAAAACCATGGCCATGATATAATTCATTCCTTAGCTCGTCTCACAGTATCTCCGTCTAGTCTATAGTCTCTTCCGTACAGTGAAGAGGTACAGTGCAGTGATAGCTCTAGTCTAGTAGCTTATGCTAGCCCTATCACATACATACACGTGTAGGTATAGATATAGCTGTAGGCACGTCCGGATAGGCTTGACTTTAAGATAAAATGTAAGTCTGTACTCATTTCAAGAAAACCACGGGAAAGCCTTCCTACTTCTTTACACTCACGGAGTCATCAACATGAAACAGAATGAAGGATGAAGATTACCTTCCACCATCGATTAACTTTGATCAAGTAAATTTCAAATATGGCTTTAGTCATAAAAGATAAAATATCATAAATTCCAAGGGAAGAGAGACAGAGAGACGTCTCAAATCGTATCTTCCCAGCATCATCCTCTATACCATTCTCAACTAACGTCCGTCCGTCCGTCTGTCTGGAGTAATAAGCTACCTATATACTAATTGCAGTCTCAACTCAAAGTTTATAATTTCTAAATAGAAGAGAGAGAGAGAGAGAGAGAGATGGGAGAGATAGGGAGATAGGGAAAAATTGTTTGCGCAATTTCTAAAAACAAAACTCTGGACAGACTTGGATGGGTGCTGTCTCCTTTCAACGGTGATGTTTACATTTCAAATTAAATCCCATTCAATTCATACCATCAGCACTACTACTTAATAGTTTTAGCCAAATTGAAACAAGTCCACAAAATTTCTGAATTCTGACACATGACACAGCACTGGTTGCCCTGCTGGGAAGCTCGTGTCCGTTCCATCCATCCATCCATCCATCCATCCATGTACTACGTATGAATGCAGTCAACCAAAAATGTAAAGCTGGGACTATAACACGGAAACCCTGCACCAGTTCAGTCCATACACAACCAAGTCCCTGCTACTCACTATTCATGGCTATTGCATGTGACTGGCGACGCGAGACGGGACTAATCCTCTCATAGCCTTCGTGAGAGGGAAGGATGGTGGGCAGTAGTGGTGAAAGTGTACCCAGCGACCCTTTGCCTTGGAACCCAGGAGAACTAGCCACATAAAAAAACGTCTCTCTCTCTCTCTCTCTCATCTGCTACAAGTAATTGTAGAGTGAAAGCATCATTTAGACGGGAACACAATCTATAATTAAATTACCTCTCTGGGGAATTTCACAAAGCTCATTGAGCTCTATTGAAAATTAACACGCATGTATAACTTCAAGTCTTGCATACCCCCGAATCCGGGAACATTGAGGCACTCCGTAGGCACAGTCAACCGACTAACACTCTCACTCAAGTGAGTTTACTTTGTACGTACAAGTGTACCTTTTACTATTACTACCACCACTACTACTGTACTACATGCAATGCAATATCACCTCCTTCCTTCCTTCCTCTCCTTACATCCATTATTGCCTTGCGTGTTATATCTCAACTCAACTCATTTCATAAAACCAAAAGCCCTGATAATTGTTATCAGGCTTTCATCACAAATACAAACACATACAATGCCAAGCAATGGAATGAGAGGAGAGAGAGAGAGTCAGTCAGCCAGTAGAAACGCACTAACTATACTTGTATAAGGCTGCCTGTGGTACTATGTACTACTACTATCGAGGTTGCCCTGATCGTGCACATACGATATGCCGTGGAAATCAGTACTCACTAGTCAGAGCTTGAAACCACACGTAAGGTAATAATTACATATATTTCCCCTTTGTACCTATCAATAACTTCTCGTCGTAGACAAAGTAGATAAACAAATCTAGTAATAATTACATCTAACCTACTTCTGTCAACGAGTCAACGAATCAAATAACTGTCCATACGCTCAAGTTCTATACGGGAAGCACGGAGAGCAGAGGTAACATACATAGGAAGGTGGTGGGGTAGCTATAGTGCGGTATAGTACTAGGAAACGAAAATACAAAATTTGAGGGAAACGCTATGTAATAACGTCATATAGAGAAACTACGTCGGGGAAGAAGTAATGTGGGGTAAGTCCAGGTTCCGTTTAGAAGCCTTCCGATGATGCTATTCCACCGTCCTCTGTACATACATAGGTAGGTCATTTTGAAAAAAGTCTCAGTAGAAAACTTTTTACCAGCGTGTTTACAAAAAGTGTATATGCCGGTTTTACTACTTCTCAAACAAATAAGAATTGCAATTTTACTATTTTTGACAACCGGAAATTGCAGTTCTGTCACTTTTCAAAAGCTTTTCAAAAGCAGTTTTACTACTTTTGAAAAGTGTAAATAGCAGTTTTCATATCGTTGAAAAAGTGAAAACTACAGTTTTTATATTTTTGAAAAGCGTCAATAGTAGTTTTACTACTTTTGAAATGTGTAATAGGGGTAATTCCCCTTTAAGTAAAGGCAGGTAAAAAGTTGATTGTTGAATTGCGTCAAAATGACATTAGCGGACTCTGGACTTGCGTCATATTGCTTCTTCGCCCACGATATGTATGACCCCATTTTCGAGGAGCCATTATACATGGAAATTGAACAAACAAGGAGCACAAACCTGTTTTTCTCCAGTTCCTCCAGAGCTGTAGGTGGTGGCCAGGGTTGAACTACAAGCTTCCGAGTACCAGGGAACAAGGCCATTTTCTGTTGCTGAACTAATCGACAATGTCCATATGGAATTTGTGTAGCCATCACAGTTACAATTATCATGATCTCTCCCGCCGTTTCCGGAAGCCCACACGAAAATAGAGCCTTTTCCTCCTCTCCCCTGGTAACATAAAACAAACACTTTTAGTTGTTAGCAGTCCTTCCGTAAGTATCACACACACACACACAGACTTTGCCTCTAATAACTGATTCAGTGAGTGAGCGACTGAGTGAGTTCCAGCCACTCACCCTCTTTCTTCAAAGTCCAAGTTAATATACCTACATGTCTACGGTCGAAATACCACACGATCAAGTGTACCTACATACGTATACACACTAGGCGTATGTACATTCCATTATCATTAATGCCCGCCGCCCAGCAACCACACAAGTAGGTACATACATACATATCTGAAGATAAAGATATCCAGTTTATCCAGACTTCATTCATCACATTAGAGCCATAGACCTCTCAGAGATACATTACTGCTTTTAGTGCTCTTTTTCTAGTACAAACAAACAATCAAAGCACCAGCTCATACCATAATATCTTTGTCTACATTCTCAACAACAAATCACGTCAACTGCTATTCTATATTCTCGAGCTCAAGAAAAATTATTTTAGATTTCCCTTTATTTTCCAAGGAGCTACCTACGAAATACGAGGATCTACATTATAGATACAGATACGGGACCAGGACCAGTCTAGAATCATAATCACAATAATCACAATCACAATCCTATAGCCACTGCTACAATGATAGTGAGTCTCATAATAAATTTAGGAGGGATGACGACACTGTATTGTAACAGAGAGAAAGGAACAAATAATAATACGAAAATTCTTTCAAATGCATTAACAACATCTCCACATAATGCCATTCCACTCATGTACACGATCCCAATAATTATTACAATAGTCAGAGCCAGATGCCCAGAAGGAGAGGGGAAAAAATACAAGAAAATAACATTAACATTTATAATATCAGGACTAGGACCAGCGGCGTACTAGTAGATAATGCTAGGATTGTTATTTGTGTAAGTAATGCCAAAAGGAATAAGGATATCAGTATCTCGTTATTTCCTCTCCGTTCAAGAACAGAGTCTAAATAAATAAAATATTTTTGAGAATAGAAATGAAAATTGAGTACTAGAAAACTAGAATACCTTTGCTCACAAATATCTGTAGTACACTTATACATCCCTACAAACAATTCCACAATCCCACTAACAATAAGCAACGTTTTTTTTGCAGAATTCACAAAACTTGAACAAAATTAATTTTCAAATCAAGAATAGACTTACGGGCCCAATGCACAATTCAATTTCCCAATTCCTACACACTCAAGAGTCTCAAATAACTAAATAGGTACTCAAGAGTCGGGATTATTTCATCTTTACTCTGTAACACAAACTCCTTCAGAGAGAAAAAAAAAGAGTCGAGGATGAGCCTGCCGGTCTGTCTATGTGTATAATAATGTGTGTATAATAGGAATTGTAAATATAAATACGGATGTACGGGAAGGGAAACTCATCTTGTGTTGGGGTGGCATCATAATACGATGTACGTAAGGTAGATACTTAGCTATAAATATGTACCTAGTTATTATAGAAAAAAAGAAAAAGAACATAGGCATACGCACACGCATATGGATATAACCTAAGTATCTACCATAAACTATATATGCGACGGCTGAAGGTATAGCCGTCGCATATACTCACTTGAGGACGAACTTGTAGAAAAACCACTACCGCTACGACCGCTGGACCTGGACTACACTTGTAAAAGAAGTAAAGAGTTCATCTAAATTCAAAGAAGAGAAAAACTCAAAAAAGAAATAAGGGAACGGCATGTCATAAAAGTTGAAATGAGAGTATTTTCTCTACGATACGATTCCATGCAATGCAGTCACTTTACATTTACCAGCAAAAACCAAGGGGTAAAAAAAATACAGAATCTACACAAACATACCTAAGTACCAGTAGCATTATTACCGGAGCTACCTACCGCCATGTACTTGTATACCTAGGCATATACTCCTATCTTCCAAGTCCCTAGGTTCTTTCAAGTCTCAAAATGGTTCATTCCTTCCTATATTTAACTTTCTTTCCCTTTTGCTCCTTTGTACTCCCTTTGACTTAGTAGAAGAGATGGGAAGCTGCGCAAAATTCCAAATGCCTTCTTCCTTTATTTTTTTTATATATATTTTTTTACATAATATATTATACCGTTACACATTCATACATTCTCAATTTTCGCATTTATGCAGTCCGCTCATAAAAATCTTCAAAATTACGGTAGGCAGAAGCACGGCAGACGTCCACCCAAAGGCCCAACCAAATATGTAAGTACCGAACCACAAACCTACGTATAAGTACCTAGGTTGGTACGTATGGTAATACCTACATATGGCACGAAGGCTCAAGTCAAGCAAAAAGCAAATGGAAAATGGAACTATCATCGTTTCTATGTACGTATGTATGTATTTACGTACCACCACGGCTTTTCCTCCCGCTACTTTATTCATTTCAAATATTATATTATGCATATTTTATGACTTTCATCAAGTCAAAAATTTATTGTGCACTTCACGTTCCCCATCTCGATTCTTGCGGACAGTCATGAACGATAAAAATGGTTTGTAAAAGCTTTTTGTTTGTGGGGTCAAGTCTCTACTAAAGTAGACAAGTATGGGCACTTCCTTCCTCCATTCTTTTTGTAGTATATGTACGTCTATGTACAGCAGCAACTCGCAACTCAAAATGAGACGAGCGAATAAAATAATATTATTTAGTTTTGAACACAGAGCCACATCGAATATCATGTTAGAAAGACATTGCATGCTAATGGTTCGGAATACATTACACCACTTTTAAATTCACAGCATTTCAAAAATGTAAATCATCTCCAAGATAAAAAAAAGTAATCATACTGGGCAGATTCACTGTATATTTAAATTTAGTAGGTAGGTAGGTACACTGAAATATTTACGATGATTGTCAATTCGAGTTTACATAAAGTCTTTAGAAAAAGAGATAAAAATTACACGGTATTTATTCATAATAATAATAAAAACAATCGGCCCACTTTATTTTCTATAAATAAATTTGCAATGTGCAATGAATACGAGGGAATGGCTTTAACAGGCTTCAATGGAAGAACAACGAAAAAAAGAAAGAATGTAATCGGAAATTTGAAAAAGTATTTTATAAACAAGGATCACACCCAGCCCATTAGTCTTTACTTTGAAAGAATCTCAAATCTGAATTATTGCGTGGAGCTGGAAGTGGAAAAGTGTGAACGCCTCCACAGACTGCCAAGTCAAATCCCTTGCCTTCTACACGTTTCGCAGTTACAATGAAGAAAATGAATGAGCTCCTGTGTACACCGTACACCTATCTATCTGTCTATAGATGTATGTGTATAATCTTTGCTCCCAACTAAGACAAGCCATTTGAGCAGAATCAAGAGAAAGTTTAGACTACTGCCATTTTCTCCGTTTTCAGAAAGGAAAGGGATTAGCTGAAGGAAAGGGTAGTACTAAGTATAGCACACCATAGGATGATGTATAGTTTGCCTTACGAATACACTTTTACTTTTTTACATGAAATCGGGTCATGGAATGGAAAGTATTGCCTTTGGCCTTCATTCACATTTCATACATTAACATTCAGGAGCCAACCTATACGACCACACATTAAGGGCCTTGCAAATATAATGCCCTTTTAACCGAGTTCACGTTCATGGTCTTCTATTTAGCCTAACTGTTATTTTGATACTGTTTCAAAGTTTGAGAAACAAAAGATGGCACCTTTTAAAAGGGGTAAAAACACAGTATCAACCTGTTTATAAAGTAATAAAATACGAAATTAACGTTTGTAAAAAGTGCTCACTATGAAAGTAGCGTTTTTAAAGAAGAAAATTGTACAACGCAATACGCAAATTAAGGTTTTTAAAACAAGCATGCTATATAAGCTTCCTAAAAGTGTAAAACACGAAATTAAAATCTAAAATAGATGCTATTTGCTGTTCGTAGTTGTAAACAAGCAACGCATCTTTAACAAGCTTTTCTATGACGTTGTATTTGCAAGGCCCCGTACGTACGTCTGTCGGTAAGTATACACCTCATACGCATAGTTACACCACGAAAAGCACGGGCATATCTGTAAACACGAGTTCAAGTCGAACCCTCAATCTCTCTCCAATTCTCAGTTTCCACTTTTCCAAATGTCTCGACCAAGACTAATACATTTATAATTTATATACTTGTACGTACGATATATCTCTCCACGTTTCCTCCTACAACTCTACCCTGACTCTGTGTCTAACGCACAGAAAAATCTTCTCTTTCTTGAGCTAATAATTTATCTTCTCGAGAATAATGCACATTATTCTCATTCTCAAAACTCCCCCCCGTCTAATCGTACAGTCCATATATTTATACTATAGTAGCAGTAGAGCCCCGTGCGGTAGTAAATAATCGGCGTAAGTACCCACACGCACATGTACCTACATAGTATCGGTAGTGTACAGTGTAACAAAAGCTTTTAATACGAACATGTCAAAAACATTTTCTGATTTTATAAAAAAAAAATAACAGAGGGAAAGATGAAAGAAAAAACAAAAATGAATACTAGACATATGCCCATTAAACCTTCACACAGAATAGTTTCAACATCCAAGCCAATCCCACTCGGTCCAACAATACTGCAATGCAATTATCCGGTAGCATTAGCCCGCAACACTATTCAATGGCAAATAAAACAAGGAAGCGTACTGGTCCCGTTTTTTATTATTACAAAAAGCTCTATACAAATTTTGTGCATTTAAAAATAGTACAAAACAAGTGTATATACGCTGTATTTAAAAAGTCCAAAACAGGTTTTTTTTTGTAAATACAGAATACATAGCACACTCTTAATTTTTTTGGAAGGACGCAATTAGCAAATTTTTTGTTTTTTAAAACCTTATGCTATTAGCTAGTTTTGTACTTTTCGAAAAGATGGATATATGTAGCCCATTTTATGTACAACAACACAAATTATAGACGTATAGCATGACATGAGGCATCGACGACTCTAATATAGTAGCCCACGCCTCCGTCTGATACGGACGTCCTGTAAGTGCTGTACAGCAGCTCAAAAAGTAGAAAACTAATGTTCTCAAATGGAAGTTGAAATGTTTATTTCCGTAACTTGGATAAACCCCCTGGAGCTTGGCAGTGTCTACTATTATACAATAATCTTTCACCAGTTCACATTTATGCCCCCACTTATGATATTATGCACATAATGAAAAAGCTCCCTTCACGCTCACAGACACAGAAGCCTAACCCAAAACCAAGGCCTAAACTAAACTTAAACCTAAACCAAGAGCCAAAGCCACGGAGCCACGGAGCCACTTGGACTTGAAACACTTGGAGCTCCTCACCAGTTGCCATGAAATCAAATTAAATTAAATGAAATGGGAATTAACTTGAAAGGATGAAGAATGAGAGGACGGACGACAGGACATTTATGTAGGTCCCTACGAAAAAGACAGTAGTACTTAGCACAGATAGAGCATTTGTTATGTGGCTCAGGATGGGATGGTGAGATCAAGCAGACGCATAAGTAAAAGTCTTGTTGAATGTCACTGTCATGGTTTCGGTGGCACATCTGCACCTTGAGACTGTCCCTCACTATTCCTCTTGGTTTAAAAAAGTGCACTTGATTCTGTGCTAACACCATTTGCAATACATATGTACATAGGTACTTGTGTACTCTACCACCAGTGCAGTGCTGAGCTACGGAAGTAAATACCTATCACTACTTGAAGTCAGCTAAAGAGAAAACTTTCCCCATTTATCCTGTGATCCTGTTTCCCGGGAATAAGAATTAAAGGCAGAAAGACCAGTATGCGACTGCTATTCATTTCAATTCAGTATAATATGTACAATCCAGAGGCACACAGACAGACAGACATCCAATTGAAGCCCATATAAAATGTATGAAAATGAGAATGAGCTGGTGTCCCCATCAGAATCCAATCGACTGATACGTAATAACTATTGCTTCGTCATGTGTAAACTTTGATTGTGTCCTGAACATAGGGGAAAAAATAGTTCAGAATGCACACTGATACGGAACCCTTACCTATCACTACAATTTCTCAATACAATATATCTTATATGTATACCTACCTACTTTGAAGTATACCCTCAAGACGTAAATCTGAAGAAGCGAAACAGCGCATCTGTACATGTAATAGGTACGCCTTTTATGCTTATGCTTATAGACAAACAACATATCCCAAACAAATGACAGAGAGAAAAGATTTTGGTAAATTTTTTGTAAAAACACACAGCGCTACCAATTTTTCCGAACATGTAAAAAACGTGAAATAAAACATTTTGAACCTTGAAAACAGAAATATTAAGTCATTTTGCAACACCTAGAAGACATGGGATAGCACTTGGCTTTTAACCTATTCGGAACTGGGGAATCATGGAAAGAATGCTTTACAAAAGTGTTTAATTCTATAAATGTACTTTTTCAAAACGGTCAAAACTAGTAAATAACGCTTTTTCAAAACAGTCAAAACTAGTAAATAACACTTTTTCAAA